>JAGSMT010000590.1:0-139271 GCA_029286875.1 Lamproptera curius
TTATCACATATTTATAAAATATATAGGTGAATACATATAATAACAAGGGATGAACGTTATATTCATAAAAGAGTAAAATAAATAAACTTCGACATACGAAAAGTGATAAATAGACAAAAATCAATGGATGTATTCTGTAAGAGAGTAAGAGAAGGAGTAAGAAGTGGCATGAAGAGTAAAAGAGAAGAATGGAGGAAGAAAATCTGTTGCGTCGACTATAATCAGGGTAAGAGCTGGTGAAAGAAACAATTCATTCTTTGGGTTAAGTAGGTCAGATGCTAGTTTTTTTATTTAAAAATTATAATTTAGCTGATACCATGTAAAAATCGATATAAGAAACGGATTTAATACTATATACATTTTTAGCATATGCGCAATAAATAATATATAGCATATAAGTAATAAACCATATGTTTATAACTTATGTGCATCGCATTAAAACTTATATAAAAAGAAGATAAGTCTATTTGTGTTTTTTATTTAAAGCCCGTTAAAATATCACAATTAAAAAGTAAATAACACCACATAACATACGACAAAGTACCGATGATTAAATAATTTGAAATATATTGCTTTATTAACGATAATAGGTTAACTATCCAATTTATACAAATCAATTTGACTAAATGAGAAGTGCCCCTTTAAGTTATAATGGGAACCATATAGTTGGCAAATGACATATATCCGGTTCCTTGTTCAGTTCCCTGTTAACCTTTTCATAATTAGATCTAGGGTCCGTAGTGGTTTAGTTATAGAGCGTGAAACGATGAGAAGTTAGCTTGATCTCATACTCGCTACTCATCTCATGTCGTATATTTCTTATAAATATACATTAATATCTTCTATTACAGCGTCGTTCGACTTTTCAAAAATGTAGATAAGCGCCTATTCGACATGTATTGTTAGGTAACAGTGTCAAGTCCAGTAGGACGTTAATGTGAAGTGAGAGAATATTACGTCTATAAGTGATAACGTCACATATTTTTTGGCATGACCTACAGTTTTGTCGAGCCCAAACCTTTTAGTAATGCTCAAGTTTTTTTGAAGTTATACTTCTTTAGGCGCGTTATGAAAAAATGATGAGAGTGAAATTTTAAGATGCGTGACACAAAATTAACAGTTTATAATGAAAACGGTGAAAATGTAATAAGGTCCATATTACATAGTGATAAGGTTGATTTTTGTGTAGTGATAATGGAGTTGTCGTTTTTTATTTGCGATAGTTGTTGCATAATGTGCTCTATGAGTTAGGATTAAGGTTCGTTTTTGGTATATATATATATATATATATATATTATTAATAATATATTTTATATTATTTAAATTTATATTAAATATATTATTATATAAATATATTAATTTTTGTAATGATGTTTATTCAACTTGATATAATGGTAATATTTTTATTCATTTAATATATCAACATTGTGATTTATCTATGTAATACGTTTTAGATAAGCGCCATCTAGTCACACATAATCAAAGCTTCTGATTTATAGTACCGCTGTACAAGTAAGCCAACATCTCTTAGGAATTCTACATTTGTAAGCAACAGATGGCGCTGAACTACCAGTTATATGATATATCAAAGTACGTCTTGTGAATCCATAAATTCTTAATCGAATTATTTATGATTTGTTCTTGTAAATCTATCATCTTTAATTATCTTAAATATTTTTGATTGATATAACTTACTATTTGTGAATATTAGTGAAAAAAATTGTGTTATATACTTTTCAAGTGCTCCAATATAATTGAGGTTAACTATCCGTATGTATTATTTATTGTATTGTAATTAATTATTTGCATGCAATTAAAAACTATTTTTTAATGATGCCAAAGAAGTATAACTTCTCACGCGCGTACATAATTTATATCTGTAAATGCAATGTCTTTATGCCCATAATATTTTAAGCGCTATTTATAATTGAAAATTAAGGTTAATAATGAATTAAAGCAGAACAAGTGTTAGCGAAGCTATTTTGGTATATTAATAGTTATGGGAATGCATAGCTAAAGTATTACTACTTAAGCATTGTACGATGCCACGATTGAATTACAGTGTCTTTTACCTGTGAAGTAACTTAAAATTGCCTTATTGAAAACATTGTAATAATATACAAAAATTTGTACAATAATATCAAAATTGAACACATTGTAATAATATACAATGTTTTCAAGATGGATGGATACATTCCTAAAATGATTCAAATCACTAAAAATATTCCAAGGCAATTAACCTAATGCTATTCCAATTATAGCTTTTAATAAGAAAGTATTACGCTGAAGTCATATTTTCTTTTATCAATCTATAAAAATTATAAGGATTTTATGAGAACTATACGGGCGACGTCGCCTGGAAACCTTAAAAATATGTACAGCACCGATTTGTCTTTATGGTTAATATAAAAATCTATAATACGTGCCCCTGTAAATGTGCCATTACGCTTCAAGATTTGGCTGTAATATTTGAATACATTTTGCAAAAAGAAAGAGCCCCAGAAAATGTTTTATTTTATTCTTTTCCATTCAACCTTTTCTATTTGCGTTAACCCTAATTCATTCGTAATCCAAATTAATACATACAATTAACAATACATTTTCATTTATGTTTTGATATAAACTAATGAAATGCTGAAAATCATTCAAACACAAAACGAATCCTCCCCTGCTGTAATTTCGCTTAAATTATTAATTTTCCGCCTAGTAATGCTATTCTCGCAGATTCTATTGCATTTGTGATTTAAAATATGTAAGCTGTAGGTTTTTTGCTGTATCCATTATTGCTCATGATTCTATAACGTCTTTGCGCTAATCTGCTGCGACTTCAAATGTGTTTTTGTGCATTGCACCTGTTAATACGTACATAGATAAAAACGTATAGAAAATTCAATAAGTTAATAAATTTTGTAATATATCACAATAATCATGTAATATATCACGTAAATCGTCATTTAGGAAATTTTGTATTTATTTAATTTCTGTATTTTATTTTTATATATGAATAAAAAATATTTAATTTGTTGATGTCTCTTGCTCTACAATAAAATTTTTCAAGAGGTCAATATATATTTCTTCTGTAAAAATCTATAACATCTACTCTATAACGTTTTAGAAATAAATATTGTTATATAATATATGTCAATTTAAAAATTATCCATTTATAAAGACAACGATTTCAAATTTATTACTGTCTCTATTTCTAACAATATTAATCTATACGTTTCTTAGATAAGTAAGTCACAAATTTTGAAGTTACATTCTTTTCCATTAACCTATTTTATTTAAAAAGTTCCACTAAGGTCTCTTGACCACGACTTCTAAAAGTTGCAAATACCTGTCCTGAACCAAGGCTGAAACTAGTATTTGTAAAGTTGTAATTAAATGAACAACTTTTTGATTGACGCTGTAGACGGCAAATTTCAAAATTTGATTAGTTTTGGACGAAAATCAAAATTTGCTTTATTATTTATGCATTCGGTCAAAACGGTATATGATATTGTAGTTAAATACATTCATTTAAATAATAAGAATCTAACAAAGAGGGAGGTGGGACCCGTTTAGAGGGAAAAAATGTAGTCAGTAAATTACCTCGTTAGGTTTTAGTTGTTAGTGGCGGTCCAATAATAACTATTAGTGTTTAAAATCATACTTTAATATACAACGACATTCAATTCCATGTCTTCTTTTACCATTGTGTTTAATGCCATGTTTTAAATTTATAAATATTATTTGAATTTATTCGGTTCAAAATATTAAGACTCAAAAACTAATGTCCTTTTTTTCCTGCTTCCTTCTATTAGTTATTTATTATTATCTTATTTATGTTTATTGCTTAAAGTTATATATCTATAAACTCTTTGTATTCTGTCTCTCCTGGTATCTCAACCATTTTTGCAAGTTATCATGGGGTCGGTTTCTAATTCATCCAGGTTTACTTGAATAACAGTGATTTTCGCTGTGTGATTGGCATCTGCACACCGCAACCTAAAGGCTAAACTGCATTTTAAAAGAGAATAAGTTGTCATTACATTTTAAGGCTCTGACATCCAGAAACGAATGCGAAACTAGTCTTGATGACCGGGACCGACTTTTATACTAGCCTATCCGACGCATGGATCATCTTTTTTGTTACTTAGTGCTGTTTTTCTATATATGGGCTTACATGTGGACTGATTAGAGCGGCTCTCATAACTAAACTTTAGATAGCAATGCTTAGCTTTGTATTAGGCTTCAGGATTTATTTTAAAGAGGCCTTTTTGTGGCCTTTAAATTATGAGATAAATATATATTTTGTAATAATGTTTATTCAAATTGATATAATGGGTAATATTTTTATTCATTTAATATATCAACATTGTGATTTATCTATGTAATACGTTTTAGATAAGCGCTATCTCAGTCACACATAATCAAAGCTTCTGATTTATAGTACGCTGTACAAGTGCCAACATCTCTTAGGAATTCTACATTTTGAAGCAACAGTTGGCGCTGAACTACCAGTTATATGATATATCAAAGACTTCTTGTGAATCCATAAATTCTTAATCGAATTATTTATGATTAGTTCTTGTAAATCTATCATCTTTAATTATCTTAAATATTTTTGATTGATATAACTTACTATTTGTGAATATTAGTGAAAAAAATTGTGTATATACTTTTCAAGTGCTCCAATATAATTGAGGTTAACTATCCGTATGTATTATTTATTGTATTGTAATTAATTATTGCATACAAATAAAAAACATTTTTTAATGATGCCAAAGAAGTTTAACTTCTCACCGCGTACATAATTTATATCTGTAAAAGCAATGTCTTTATGCCCGTAATATTTTAAGCGCTATTTATAATTGAAAATTAAGGTTAATAATGAATTAAAGCAGAACAAGTGTTAGCGAAGCTATTTTGGTATATTAATAGTTATGGGAATGCATAGCTAAAGTATTACTACTTAAGCATTGTACGATGCCACGATTGAATTACAGTGTCTTTTACCTGTGAAGTAACTTAAAATTGCCTTATTGAATACATTGTAATAATATACAAAAATTTGTACAATAATATACAAAATAATATACAAAATTGAACACATTGTAATAATATACAATGTTTTCAAGATGTATGGATACATTCCTAAAATGTATTCAAATCACTAAAATATTCCAAGGCAATTAACCTAATGCTATTCCAATTAAAGCTTTTAATAAGAAAGTATTACGCTGAAGTCATATTATCTCTTTATCAATCTATAAAAAAATTATAAGGATTTTATGGTAAACTATACGGGCGACGTCACCTGGAAACCTTAAGAAATATGTACAGCACCGATTTGTCTTTATGGGTAATATAAAAATCTATAATACGTGCCCCCGTAAATGTGCCATTACGCTTCAAGATTTGGCTGTAATATTTGAATACACTTTGCAAAAAGAACGAGCCCCAGAAAATGTTTTATTTTATTCTTTTCCATTCAACCTTTTCTATTTGTGTTAACCCTAATTCATTTGTAATCTTAATAACTATATACAATTAACAATACATTTTCATTTATGTTTTGATATAACCATATGAAATGCTGAAAATCATTCAAACACAAAACGAATCCTCCCCTGCTGTAATTTCGCTTAAATTATTAATTTTCCGCCTAGTAATGCTATTCTCGCAGATTCTATTGCATTTGTGATTTGAAATATGTAAACTGTAGGTTTGTTGTTGTATCTATTATGTCCATGATTCTATAACGTCTTTGCGCTAATCTGCTGGGACTTGAAATGTGTTTTTGTGCATTGCACCTGTTAATTTGTACATAGATAAAAACGTCAGAAAATTCAATAAGTTAAGTAAATTTTGTAATATATCACAATAATCATGTAATATATCACGTAAATCGTCATTTAGGAAATTTTGTATTTATTTAATTTTTGTATTTTATTTATATATATGAATAAAAAAATGTTTAATTTATTGATGTCTCTTGCTCTACAATAAAATTTTTTCAAGAGGTCAACATATATTTCTTCTGTAAAAATCTATAACATCTACTCTATAACGTTTAGAAATAAATATTGTTATATAATATATGTCAATTTAAAAATTATCCATTTATAAAGACAACGATTTCAAATTTATAACTGTCTCTATTTCTAACAATACTAATCTATACGTTTCTTAGATAAGTAAGTAAGTAACAAATTTTGAAGTTACATTCTTTTCCATTAACCTATTTTATTTACTTTATTCCAAAAAGTTCCACTAAGGTCTCTTGACCACGACTTCTAAAAGTTGCAAATACCTGTCCTGAACCAAGGCTGAAACTAATATTTGTAAAGTTGTAATTAAATGAATAACTTTTTGATTGACGCTGTGGACGGCAAATTTCAAAATTTGATTAGTTTTGGACGAAAATCAAAAATTTGCTTTATAATTTATGCATTCGCGTCAAAACGGTATATGATATTCTAGTTAAATACATTCATTTAAATAATAAGAATCTAACAAAGAGGGAGGTGGGACCCGTTTAGAGGGAAAAAATGTAGTCAGTAAATTACCTCGTTAGTTTTTAGGTTGTTGTGGCGGTCCAATAATAACTATTAGTGTTTAAAATCATACTTTAATATACAACGACATTCAATTCCATGTCTTCTTTTACCATTTTGCTTAACGTGAGACGTCATGTTTTAAATTTATAAATATTATTTGAATTTATTCGGTTCAAAATATTAAGACTCAAAAACTAATGTCCTTTCTTTCCTGCTTCCTTCTATTAGTTCCTTCTATTCGTGATGTTTATTGTTTAAAGTTATATATCTATAAACTCTTTGTATTCTGTCTCTCCTCTCAACCGTTTTTGCAAGTTATCACGGGGTTGGCTTCTAATTCATCCAGGTTTACTTGAATAACAGTGATTTTCACTGAGTGATTGGCATCTGCACACCGCAACCTAAAGGCTAAACTGCATTTTAAAAGAGAATTAGTTGTCATTACATTCCAGAAACGACTGCGAAACTAGTCTTGATGACCGGGACCGACTTTTATACTTGCCTATCCGACGCATGGATCATCTTTTTTGTTACTTAGTGCTGTTTTTCTATATGGGCTTACATGTGGACTGATTAGAGCGGCTCTCATAACTAAACTTTAGATAGCAATGCTTAGCTTTGTATTAGGCTTCAAGATTTATTTTAAAGAGGCCTTTTTTGTAGGCCTTTAAATTATGACATAAATTTCAAATACTTGTTTTACAATTTTCTTTTATAAGTTATAAACTAATAAACGAAAATTATAACTTGTTTCCTGAGAACCAAATTGGCAATAGGCGATTTTCTTTACTATATTTTAATATCTCAAGGACACGGCAACATAAATTGAAATATTCCTCTGTAATAAAACTTAACTGAGTTAAATTAAATAATTGTTCAATGTTCAATGTTAATGCACTTTTATATCTATGATCATATAATATGTATGATCTTTGCGAACAAAATCTTCTACAGAAATTTTAAATACGTAATATTATAACATTTCTGATGTTAATAGTAGTATATAGGATGATCGGCAAATGGCGATGTATGCTTTATCGTTGAAATGAAATTCAAATAGGTACAAAAGCCATTTTACTCTAGTAAAATCTGCTCTATCTAAATGTATATTTTGGTGCTTGTTTTAAAATGAAAATAAACGTTCGTTAATGTGCAGTGATGTATGGCCCATATAAAAAGCGCATATTTTCAATTTTTTTGGTTGCCTGTCTGTCTGTATGTCTGTTTGTTTGTACTGGCTAATCTCTGAAATGGCTGGTCCAATTTTGACTGGACTTTCACTCGAAGATCGCTTGATGTAACAGTAAAAAACTAAGACAATTATTATTTTATAATACCACATGATCGATGTCGCACAACTGCTGGTCTTAAGTATATTAATAATATATTTTGTAAGTATCATGGTCACAACACGACTCTAAAATGCCGTCTGGAAACTTGAACACACATTGAGTCGTCATTACCAGATATCTACTATATCATCGTCTGATAAACACACCTTAAGACTGCGACCATTATTTTTCTTAACTTATCGTTTCTGTTCTTTTACAAATAACAGTTGTTGCTCAGAATACGATTTTATTGCTTTTAGACAAACATAGAAAATATTAAAAAGAACAGCATGTAACCTTGTTATATCCTTTTTTGGATCTTAATTTGTTTATTTTTCGTTGTTAATATATATATCATATAATATAAATTTAAGAGTCAAAAGTGTTTGTTGATGTACTATAAAGTTAAATGTTTCATGCAACTATCATTATGACATTCAAATAAAACTTTTAGTCTTTAGCTTAAGCTTAATTAACGCAAAAAATTTCACAACTACAACAATAACTTGCATATGTCGTGCAGTAAATTTTTGAAGCATACAACCTTTAAAATTCCAATTACAAAGAATATTTTAATAAGCAATAGGAAGAGGTTGGTTCTACAATATCAATTAGAATAAAAATAAAACTTAGAGAGGAAATATTTTTGTAATAAAAAAAATAACATTCAGCGCCACATCTCGCGCCCTGCAATATTCAGCATCTTTTATTTTAATTCACAAAGAGGTTCAACAAAGTGTACTGCTTTTATAATTTTCCAGTTAACATTTAAATTTACACTATGGAGAAAATAACGTATTTTTTCACTTTTAATATAACAGCCATTATATTACAGCTTTCCTAGAATCAAACTAAACATCTCAAAGCCTAGATCATAGTAGCTTTTTTAAACTTGTGAGTTTCGATAAAAATGTAAGCTCAGTTGCACCGCTCATGTATGTTCTAGAAAATATTGTTTATGAATGAATTTTGATTATATTGTATGCCAATAACCCGGCGTTATGAAGACTTGGCCTGTATCCGAAAACAGCTTTACTTTTTTATTCCCTTTACTATTTGTAATAAGTAATTAGTAGTAAATAATTTCACTACTAATTATTAGTAATAAATAATTTTAACTATGATACTACATGATATCAGAACAAAATTCGGTATTATTCAAGTTTCATGTCTAGCTTATTTATATTTTAACCCTCTAAGGCTGGTGACCACCAACGCTGAAGTAACCCTACTAGTTCAATAAACTGAAATGAAATCCATATATTCGATCTCATTTGATCATAAGGGATAAATATTTATAGCGTAAATGAAATAAATAATCAAAATCCAATATGTTTCACGTTGGTAGAATTATAATTGTTTTTATAAATCTATATTTTCCTACAAGCGAATGTTCGTAGCGACACTTTCACGCGAGTTAAGCTCGATAGTGTAATTTCATCAAATAACTTTAAAATGAGAGCTGAAATTTTAAAATAACATTTATTCAACGGGGAATAGAAAGAATAAACTATATCATATTTAACTGACTTAAATGAAATGGTGCATATTAAAATAATTACTACTAAAGTTTTATAATAAGTTATATAATTTTAGTAATAATTTCTAATTATAAATATCTTTCTTATTGCCATTTTCCGACGATGTGAGATTTGACCGAATAACTGTTTTAACGCAAAACGCCTGTATGGCATCTAACCTACAAAATCCAAAGAGAAAATTGCATTCTATTTATAGATTAGCTGTCAGTCAGTTTGAAGGCATTGCCATCCTATAACGTTAGCCAAAGGTAATCTTGACGCTCAGTATTGACTTTTTACATGCCCATCCGAAGCATGGACTTCTTTTCAGACACTTGAAACGGTTTCATCATCATCATCATAGTCTTCTACAATAGGGGGTTTGGACCGCATCCCACCACACTGGTCCAATGCGGGTTGGTGGGAGGACCGACGTTTTACGTTCCCATCCGACGTATGGATCATCTTACTTTTAAGTCAATTGGGTGATCGACCCAAATTGCCCTAACCATCTAGGAAACAACAATGAAAATTTGTTGAGCCCATGTAGGATTTGTACCCACGACCTCCGGTCTAAAAACATGCCTTAGCCACCAGGCAACGAAGGCAGTTAAACGGTTTATATTGCCCTAATTAATAAGAAAACAAAAATAAACAAATTTGTTTTCTCGCACAGTTGGAAGCAAAGACCTTCAAGCTTCAGGCAATAATACAACTTGTTGTATTTATATCTCGTTTAAATAACGCCTTGTGATAAATTGCTTTTGTTACTTTAGTTAAGGCCTGTTGACCGTAACTTTTCAAAGTCGTATAATCCTCCCATCAACTACGGTCCGAACTAGATTTTGATAAGTTCATAAAACTACTAACTATTATTTGTTTTGAAGGAAACGAATCTATTCAATTTATATCTTAGCGACAACATGAAGACTATCTAAAGTCAAGTACTACATGGAAAGATACGTCCTAATGTGAGATTAAAATATAACTTTTTATAGTTTATACAATACACATGATTAATGTCTGTAGTTTGACATCAATAATGCCACCGATAAATTGGGTCATATTTCATAATATTATATCTTCAAATCGAACCTCATAGAATCGTTAAACTTCTGGACCTTGTAATTTTGTGTCATACAAGGATATTGCCTCTCTAAGCTTTTATCTAATATTTACAAGGAAATGCTTGAATTATTTTAACCGACTTATCTAATACCTTACATAATTATATCTCTTTTGTTTTATTCTATGGTTAAACTGCTAAACTGATTATTCTCTGCATACCTGAATTAGTTTAGACAGTTAATTGAGAGCTGGCTCAACGTTATGCGAAAGACTTAAATTATGCTATAAATAATTGCTGGTACTACTTGAATTTAAGTTCCTGCAATCTTGACTAAATATTATTTTATATGTTAAGACATTGTAATAATGCAAGTTCCGTTTCTTAATAGAGCATATTTACAACAGCGTTTAAAGTTATATCTATATTTACGATTTTTAAATGCCATTTATTAACACGTAGAACGGAATGAAAAAATGCTTACTTTGTATAAAGGTTCCTTAATACTAAGACTAGGGTTAACTCAGTTTGCTTTCAACACCGAAAACGTTTACAAAACGTCGCTCTGAATTCATCAAACCAGAACAATACATAATCCGGCTTCTGTCTCTTCAAAAGTTTCTCTTTAATCAAATTTTGTAGACTCTACAAGTTATTTACGGACGACGTTTGTACAAGCTATTTAAATTGTAATTATTTATCTCTAAATGACACTGATTTCAAAAAAGTAAAATTTTGGCTGGTAATAAAAACAAATATGAATACAATTAATTCTTCACTTACAACGTCAGATAAAACTCTCGATTTGCGATGAGCATGTCGTTCTACTTCCATTTTAAACATAGTTCAACGTTTAGTATTCTTGCAAAGTTTTACGATACCAAATATTGTCGGCAAATATTATATAAGTAATGCCGTTAAGTAAGAAGCAGAATATGCACTTTTACTTATTTTAGATTAATCTAGTGAATGTTCTCTCTAGTATAATGTAAATAAAGTCATATAACGCACTATGATGGCTTCAAATCGTAAAGCGCATTTATTAGTTCTCGCTGCCAAATGTCAATTACTACGTGATATTGGACCAATAGGAAAGCTTAAGGTTTTGTTGCCATTAATGTTCGTTATTGGAATTTGTTTACATTAATTTAAGTTATTTACTTTCGATTAAATTTCGTATTTGACACTTGTATTGATTAAATATTCGCTGGTATTTTTAGTCCAATGCTGTTCAAGAGATGGAATATACTGGATATGTGTACTGGATAGTAATGATTGAGATAAGAAAAAAATGCATAAGAAAACAAATATGGAAAACATTGACCTAGATTATTCAACCGAATTTGTTACATAAATAGAGCATGTTAAAATAAATCTTATGATATTATAGTGTCATTTGTATACATCATATCGCTTGCTGTAATAATGCACTGTAAATCATTATATTCAGTTACCTAATCAATATTGTCGTTATTTCCTGGCCCAAGTAACTTGAAAAAAATATTTTTCACCACGTAATGTTTTCTTTTAAATTCGTACTAGCAATAGGCTCCTAAAATTTTCTTTGCTATATTGATTTCAATGAATTTTTAAATAATATTGTGCTCGAGTATCGCGTAAAATATGAATATGGAAACATTGAATCATTCACTCCGGAGTCATTTCGAACTTTAGTATTGAACCGAGATGAGGATAAAGAAAAAGAAGTACAATGTCAAGTTTACAATCTTGTCTAAGCTTGAAGGATAATTTCTATGAAGCAATTTGAGCTTATTTCTGTTATTAAGGGTTCGAACAAAATTGCTCCGACCCTTAAAGTTACCTTCTAGTTGTTCGGAAAGAAATCATTTTTCAACATAAAAAAATAAAAAAATAAACATTTAAATTGAACCTTTGTGCCCTTATAAAGTGTGCTTAGCTAATTGACGGAATAATTAAAGATGCTAACGTTTCTTTACGCTATAAATTTATATCTTTATTATATGTTCATTCTTCGATTTAATTTTTTTTCTTATAAAAATAACTTTCGTAAAACAACAAAAAATCATTAAAAAATACTAAATAATATAACTACTTCATAAAATTGTACCACAATTTTCCCCTTGAAAGTTCCATAAAATTAGTTTTTTGTAGCAAAAAACAAAGAATTATAATATATTTGGGAAATGAATCGAAACAATAAGTCTGGTAAAAAACATGACGGCAAATAGAAAAATATCATTAATATTTATAAAAAAACACACCTTAAACTTTTGTTGCACAATTTCTAATTGTCATTTACTCTTTCCATCGCTCTTTTCCCAAGTTATCATGTGGTTGGCTTCTAATCCATCCAGATTTACCTGAAAATTAGTTTTACGCAGAGCGACTGGCATCTTACTTCCCACCCCAAAGGGTAAACTGCATTCTGAGGATGAATTAGTTGTTAGCAAATTTTAAATCACTGGTTTCCAATAACGACTGCACAAATTTAGTTTTGACAACCCTCAATTCATGCTTCAGATGAGCATGTCATTCTCATACGACGCAAGAATCAATCACTTTTCAGGCTATAGGGTGTGCCCATATTGTTCTTACCAAACAGAAAACAAGGATAAAAATTATATGATTAGTTGTTTTTTATGATCACGACAAATCATCTGTGAAATAGGAATATTATAACAGATAATTTAGCAGCTCCAAAATCTAAAAACTTTATGAATAAAATTTATTGTTCACCTGCAATATGAAGTAAAATTTTTATCACTTCTTCGTACACGCAGTCGTGCTTTATCCATTTTGCAATACATGCGTTGCAATATATTATGTTATTTGTTATGGTTTGTTGCTAAAAGGGATTGGAAAGTAAATACATAGCACAGAAAAACTATTAAGACTAATATTTCTTTTAAAAAATCACAATTGGACTTACTTCGTTTATATTGCAAATGTTTTCAGGTTTACAAAGTACACATAAAGTTTAACCCACCACTAAAACGCTCTAATAGGTTTAGGTACCCCACCACAATAACAATGGGGTGCATAACAACATAGCCTATGACCAATACGATGGTCATAAATTGTTTTGCTAGTTTTATAATGTCCCTTATAGTAATTTAAATGTAATAAAAACAAGGACATACGACTAACACAGCTTTCATGGAAAACAAATATTGCAATCGTTCCTACCGGTGTCAAATAAAATGCAAAAAAACTTACCAACTCAGAATATAATCCTTTTCAACGACAGACTAAAAGAGTTTACAACCTGTTATTTTAGGATGAGATTTAGAAGGAAGTATAAATTCAGTTCAAAACAGGAAAATGTCAACTTATTCAATTAGAGTTACTCGGAAAGACACGTAACGAATTTGAAGTTTGAAACACGACGTTCAAACAATTTTAAATTTCTGATAACTTACAGAAAACAGTTATAAACTTAGTTTTTACTGTGACTAGAATGCAAGTACAAAAACATCGAGGAAAGATTTATAAGTATCATAAATATAGTATATAAATATAGTATGAAAAATAGTTATATAAAGTATCTAACAGGTAAATTAAAGAAACACGACATCAGTTCACCTAAATTTCTTTTTTATTTATTTTCCTATGCCACCGACTAATTTTACCATTATCAAATGATAAGTCAAATGACCAATCGTAAATGGATGCGTAGGACGCAGGCCGCATCCAATTTCCGAAACGCGAGAAATCCACGGTCAATGAATTAATAAATAAGCCCGAGTCGTATTGAATCTGCGGTAAGTCATAGATCCATCGTAGAAATTCTACAAACGGCTCAACTCACGTGGAATCGGTATGGGTGTCGACTAGTTTCGGAACTATCGGTGGACATTCATCAAGACGAGTGGGATATTTTCACGTTCGCTTCCCATCTCGTACCGACAATTTTGAAAAAGATGCGTTTATAATACGAATCTTCAAACTGTGAGTGATGTTCTTTATACTAACTATACCTTTGGCCACTGAAAAACGACATCAAATTTTTAATAAAACAAAGACAGGCGAACTAGCTTACGTCACAATTTCTCAATATACATTATAAAACGTTTAGCTGTGGATTCTAAAAGTTGATGTTTTCAGTGCAAAGGATTTATAAGAATAATACTTAATCCTAAAAGAAAACATTTTTGAGTTAGGTGATTGTTATTTCTGTACAAAGCGATACGCATAGTACGTTCACGTATGAAAATGATTAGCTTAAATTATTAAAAATCTAAAATAAGATACCTTAAAGTTTCTACGTTTTCTAACAATAGAACTGGCCATGCCGAATTTTTTAAAACGAATACTTCCTTGGTTATTGTTGTACAAAATGGGGCTATCATAATTTTTATGCACAAAATTATGCCTTTTAATCTTTTAAGAAGTTAAAAAATGTTTTACAATATTTAAATTTATTGTTTAACATATTTTCTTTTCAGGGCCAATCACTATTTTCAGCGACTTTAATACTTTTTTAACCCCTTTAAAAATACAATTTTGTGAAGTTCTGCAAAAGAGACGCCTAAATCTGCGATGGAGTTTGCGTCTCATTTTTTTCGATCGACTTCCCAAATGGAGAGAGAGCTCCGATTCTGTTTATTCTTATTTTAAATGATAGATATTAGTTTCCAATTATAAAAAAAATACGGAATAAAATAATAAAAATTACAAAAAAAAAAGAAGGCCATGATATCACAAGAACATACGACTAACACAGGTTTCATGGAAAAACAATCATTGCAATCGTTCGGATATCGATGTCTATGTTTGAAGAATAACCCTTATATTGCGTAAAATACTTAGTTATACGCTGTTATAAGTGGGCCATATTTTTTGTTAGAGTATCGCTTGTTACCCATAGGTTGGTAGTACTCACGGCACATAAACGTTTCTGTTCCATAGTCAACAAACGTGATAGCCATGTTGCAGAAATCTTCGTCTCAGTTGAATTTTAATTCAGCATTTTATAAAGTGATTTTGCGAAGGTCTCAGCTATTTAGACGCCTTTAGAATATTTAGTAGTTCAACAATATCCTCGGATTTTTTTGAATTTAAATTATGATTTTTCATTAAATAATAGATTTATTGGTAGCGAAAAGATTATTTTCTGTTTATTGCAGTTTTTTCGACTTTGACTGATTACTTCACAATGTTCATTTGAAATATTGTGCAGTGTCAATACCAAAAAAGAGTTTTCGAATGTCTATATTCGATCGCTTCGATTCTATGCGCTCGAGCAAAGCAAAATGACATACATAAAAGTGATCTAGTAACTGTTTATTAATCTCTTAATTTCCTACTGAAATCCGCTGATCTATGTAGTATTTATGAAAATTTCCTTATGCTTGATAAAAATCTGAATGCATGTTGGTTCAGTATTAAATAATGTTTTAAAAATTGTAATTTATCACGAGTTTTCCAATTTTACATAACCAAAAATGTTTAACTCTTTTTCTTTATAATAATTTTAAGTTCAACTGGAAATATATACGAGAACTTCAAACAGTTAGATGTTTTTATTCATTTCAAATACTTCAATTATAGAAATACTTTTCTCCATCATTTCGTAACAATACGTTTTTTATATTTTCGTTTACTTCTATAAAAGAGTAAGTAATTTAAACACAATCAAGAACAACACTACACCATCATCTTACTGTGGATGTTTTAAGGGCGGTTAAAGGGTTGCTTATGGGAAAGGAAAATTACCATGTTCAAAGTTAAGTAATGGACTTAATTAAAACTCACAAAAGCACTGAAGCATCTCTTCCGGTGCGTTAATATTAATAGTTCTTTGTTCTCCATGCAAATACCACGTAAAAGCGTACTTTTAGAAGATTTGAATGTATTATTGCTATTTTTACTGATATTTAAACTCTTTCATATCACCAAAAAACACACAAAAGTTAATTAGAGTAAGTTATCAAAAAAGTAAAAAAAAAAATAGAACCGGCTTTAAAACGAAGTTCAAAAGTAACGATAATTTGCCATCATTTTTTCTAATTATGAGAAGAACCACGTGTAATCGGCTCATAGTGACGTAACAAGATCAACAGATTGGCATGTAAAACACTTCTTTTCCTGTTTTTAAGACCATCTTTAGCAGTCATTATATGCATAATGACAGTGTCTTTAAATTAGCTGACATCTAATACTTCTGTCAAATGATCATTTTATATAATAAATCAATTAGAACAAATTGTCCCAAGCAACCTAAAAACATCGATAACACAAAGTTTTTTCCCCGCGGGATTCAAGCCATGACCTCCGGTTTATAAAGCTATACCGCTATACCATGGAGGTGGCATGGATCTTCTTTATTAATTACTACTGTTTTTATATATACGCATACATTGGGCTGATTATACATTTGGACTGATTAGAGCGGCTGTCGTAATAAAATTATAGATTGCTAATCTTTAAATTTGCATTAAGGTTCACGACTTATTTAAAAGACTTTATGAAAATCTTGATGGCCTTATAAAAATAAATTTTAAGTACTCCTTTCATACTTTTAATAAACTCATAAAAGATAATTAAAACTTGTTTCCTGAGAACAGTTAGTATCGCTTCGCTTAATCCGTCTACAGTGAAGTTAAAAGAGGTCATTTTCTCTACTTCTGATCTAATAATTCTTAATTTGCTTATTTT
Source organism: Lamproptera curius (assembly GCA_029286875.1). Lineage (NCBI taxonomy): Eukaryota > Metazoa > Arthropoda > Insecta > Lepidoptera > Papilionidae > Lamproptera > Lamproptera curius. The sequence continues at coordinate 17,099 of JAGSMT010000590.1, forward strand.
ATGCAATATTCAAGCAGCATATTGCATAAAACGCCTTTACATTATGCACTAACATCAAAATTATACATAACCCCTAGTTTTTTCTGTGTACTCCAAAGTTATATGTTGTTTCATAGCAACTATCATTATAACATTCCAAATTAAACCCTTAGTTTTTAGCTGTGTATTTAATTTTAAACTTTTAATGCCAAGTTGTATTTGCCTTATAGATATTTTTTAGCATAAGTTTTTTTGAAAATTAAATAACAAAGAATATTTTAATAAAAAAAAATTAAGAGGTAAGTCCAAAATGTTAAGTTTTGATATAAATTAAAGTTAGAGGCGAAACGTTTTAGTAACAGAAAAAATAAAATTCAACACCAAGGTTCGCGCCCTGAAACATTTCTACATCTTTAACAAGGCTTTTGAAATTTCCACATTAACATTCAATTTCACACTATGGAGAATGTAATGTTATTTTTCACTTTTTACAATTACGGCCATTACATTACTGTTTTCGTAGTATCAAACTAAGTACCTCAAAGCCTCACAATAAAACACAACAGGCAAATATCTGGAAAATATTTTTATAGTCGAATTTTATTAATTGTATGCCAAATATCGCCGCGTCAAGAAGATTTCCTTTGTATCCAATCATATTTTTTCTTTTCTTAATTAATGAAAAATATAGTAATAATTTTAAATAACATATTATATGTTATTTTATTATTGAAACAAAATCAGCCATTATTCAATTTATTCGGGTTTATTTATATTTTAACCCTCAAAGACAAGTCTGCTTCGTAGCCACCAGTGTTGGAAATAAACTAAACACGATGAAATCCATAAATTCCATTTCACTAGAATATATTGGATGTTTATTAATAGCGTAAATTAAATACAAAAATAAAATCCAATATGTTTCAAGCTGATAAAAAAGGTATTGTTTATATAAATCTATATTTTTTACGCAGACCGCCGTCTAACCTACAAAACCCAAAGGTTAAACTGCATTCGATGAATAGATTAGCTGCCAGTCATTTCTTCCTTTTCAGACTTTATAATAAACGGACTATATTGTACTACAAATATTTCTTTCCTCGCACAGTTTTAAGCGTAGACCTTCAAGGTTTAAGAAGCAAAGGGAATAATATAACTTTTTGTATTTATAATATGTCTCTCTTAACAACACCTCGTAATAAATTACATTTGTTAACTTTAGTTTAGGCCTGTTGACTGTGACTTTTCAAAGTCGAACAAGCCTCTCCTGAACTACGGCCTGAACTAGTTTTTGTAAAGTTGTAATTAATTGACCAGAAGTTTTTGTACGTACTGTTGACGTCAGACTAGTAACTTTAAATGTTTTGAAGGAAACTATTCTATTCATTTAATTTTTTAGCATTTAAGTCAAAATAATCTTTAGTAAACTTGTAAAATAAGTCTTCAAATGAAAAGAAAATGGACCATGTTCTATTTTCAACAATACGTATGATCAAAATTTGTAGTTTATTATCAATAATAGCACGGAACCATTCGGTTATATATCCAAATTTGTTTATAACCACTGAACTATTAAACTTCTGCACGTAGTTGCGTTCTTTCTTTATACGAGCAGCAATGCTAGTGTATAGAAAGAACTGTAAGCCACTACTAACTGATCGTAATCTTAAATGGGACGAAACTTGGGTCGATCGAAATCGTCATTCAATACAAATAAATAAAATTGTAGTGTCTGTTTGTGACCTCAAAATAACCTGTTTTAAATTATAACATTGTGACGTTAAACCTATACATTTAACGAAAAAACTTTTTTTTTAGTTTTTTTGTGTCTGTCTGTCTCTCTGTTGGTTCTAGCTAATCTTTGGAAATACGGTTCCGAATTTGACAGAACTTTTACCCAAATATAGCTGGTTTAACTGGGAATAACTTAAGCTACTGTTTTAAAGATTTTTATTAAAAATAATCTTATCTCTTTAGTTTCATTCCCTGGTCAACATCCTAAAACTAGCTTTTTTTCTAAACGACCTAATTTTGCCATAAATATATCTTTACATTATTTAGTCAAATTCCATTTTAATTCTTTATGTTTATCCCTTATGTATCGCACTCTTTGCAGGGTCCATTATCACGGCCAGAATATAATTATAAGAAATAAATGCGAAAGATTCTTAAAAAATTGATTTTATAGGAACATTAATCGCGTCAATAAAAGAAATGCTCGTATAGGGTCGTTTAATTTTTTTCAGTCACTACGAAACACTTTTTAATTGCCTACGCAGACAGTCAAGCCCATATACATTGGCAATATTTTAAAGAAAGAAAGAAAAGAAAAAAAGAAACATTTATTTGGCACATAAAAGAAACATTTTATCATATAGACAATAAAAAGAAATATTTACAAACACTTATCATAACAAAACATTCCATGAACCAAAAAGGTTGCCTATCAGCGTTGTATCGCTTCCAAAACCTTCGCGATTGCTGATTTTCAGTGGAACTTAGCAATTAATAGATGGCGCAGTAAACTTATAATACTAAAAATAACAAAACAATTTTTTACAACGACACGTTGCTATAAAAATCAAAAGTGCTTTTGGCGGTGCGTATTTTGTATGAGTCCTTTGTAGTGAATAATGTGTTGTGAGTGTTAAGTCCGTGTATCAATTTAAATTAAAGTATGTAAAAACAAAGAAATCTAGGAAAATGTAAAATAGTTTATTTAACAACATCGATAAGAATAAACTTTTTTTTTTAAATTTATAATAATGAATTTTATTTTTAGAATTTACAAAAAGAAACAAATGAAAAAAAAAATAATAATAAATAAATGAACAAAATAAACTTATGGCTTTCAAATGCTGGATTTTTGTATAGACATGAGGAACGATTTAAATTTTAACTTAAAAGAATTAATAGATTTTGAGTTTCTGATAGGAGGAGGAATATCATTCCAGCACTTTGTTGCAGCGAACCGAAAACTACCTCGAAAAGCAGCTGTGCGATGTACTTTTGATAAGCAAGCGAGGCATTGTCCTTACGGAGGCCTGTGAGAATTTCAGCTTTTCAAACAGATAGATTCTCCGGTTTTAATGATTCCAAAAAGCAATGAAGCAAGATGAATCTTTTTCAGTAGACATGTTCATAAGGTTATGGCTTTTTAAAAAGGTGTAATATGAGAGCGCCGTGGGACAGGAAAACAGAAACGTGCGCAAGCGTTTTGTATTCTCTGTATAATTTTCTTTGTCCTTGCTAACAGACATTCTCCAAACACTGTGTCTGCATAGGATAATTTGGAAAAAATTAGTGTTTCACACAACCTTATGCGCATGTCCACCGTCAGATACTCTCGTATTTTATACAAAACTTTAAGCCGATAAAAACAGGTACGCATTGTTTCTAGAACATGACCCTCAAACCGAAGTTTTCCGTCTATTATAAGGCCAAGATTACGGGCTTTAAGACCCGATCAAAGAGTGGCCTGAGCATTTGTTTTAAAAGTTTGAATTACTTTTAGAACCGTCATTTCATCCACAGTCCTAATTTCAAAGATACATGGGCCAAACCTGTCAAACTCATATTTCATTTATCATATTTGTGGTATTACAAACGCGCTGCCTACCGTGAGACATAGGTTGTTAAGTCTAGTTTACCCAGTAAATATGCTGGGTACGGTGCCCTTCGAACCGGAACACAGTAGTGTTTACATACTACTGCTTTGCGGCAGAAATAGGCACCAAGGTGGTATTAACCCAGATGGTCCCCAGATGTAATAAAATTAGCCGACGACATAAAAATGCCAAGATTTATCCCATATTTATTGCAGTTTTGATTTAAATTTAAAAGTAAAATCATAAGTGAATCTCCATGCAACAAAATAATATATATACTTAATGGTACAAGATTTACAATACAACCACCTTTGACTGATAGCTGTCTAAAATGAAATGAGCTATATTATTTCGTAAAGTGTATACCAAATAATCTAATTTGTCTTATCAATTGTCTTCAAAGATACACTATTTTTAGGTATACGCGTCTAAATTAGCATAACTTATTTAAAAAAATGTATTACAAACGTTTCGACTGCGAAGTATATGTCTTACAAATATAAATTATATTAAATAAAACACTATTATTATTTTTAATGAAAAGGTGCAATTACTAAATTCAAAATTCAAATAATTTTATTCAATACAGAAATTTACACTTGCTTATTGATTGTCAAACACACTACCACTGGTTCGGAAAAGGACGCCTCAGACCTGAGAACAATCGTGAAAGAACTCAGCTGGCTTTTTTTATGTCATCTTTTAAAATAACAAACAATTTGAAGGCATAACATATTGTACAATTTTGAAACAAGACCTGGAGCGAGCATTCCATTACCAGGCTGTTATCATTTAAATATTCATTAATATCGTAATAACCTTTAAGACATAAACGTTCCTTGACTACCTTTTATATTTATTTATAGTTAAATTCTGAACGTTTACTGGGATTTTGTTGTAAAACGTATAAATTGTCCCATAAAGACTTACTTATTCTTCGCAGTCTAGTTGCTGGAAGAATTAAATTATGTTGTTCCTTGTATGTATGTCATGTGCATCACAAAGTCTTAGAAATCATGCCTATTTTCTTGCACATACATAAAATTTTCAAATATGTATTAAGTACTAACGGTCATTATTTTTATTTCTGTGAACAACTTAATTAATGATTCTTTGGGGCCCAGGTTATAGACTGCACGAATTGCACGTTTTGGAGAACAAAGATCGTATTAGTATCTCCGCATTTCCACAGTAGAATGCCGTAAGACACAAGACTATGAAAATAGACTATGAAAATAGTTTACCTATTAATGATGGAGGGCCCCATTGTAGTTTTGCATTTACAGCTATTCCCAGAAGTACAGTTGATTCAACTACGATCAACGCCTCCTAATTCATAACCACTTCATTTCATCAAATTGTATCAAAGAAACGTTAATTGTTTCATCATCAATTCTGAAGATCAAATTATTATTTTGTTATATTTTTACAGTTTATTCAAGGTATTAAACCATCTTATGATATCGTACATAAAATAGAGTGGAATTTTAATTGAATAAAGCATTCTTTAACGTTTATGTCATTAAATTACGTTATGAGACGCAAAGAAAAACACATTTAATATTGAAAAACATCTTTTGACAACTTGGACTATGAGCTTGCAACAAATCATCAAATCGGAACACTTGTTAAATACAAACACACACATTTTAATTATACGTAGACGTATAGCTTACAGGTGAAATTATATTTTTTAGTTCAGAAGCAATGACGGAAACAAAATAAATAATACACAACATTTGGCAACATCAACACAAAAAAAAATCAGCAATAAGAAAAAAATTACATATTTTAGGAAATATCACGCATGTTTGTTTATTCACGCGTGATGAATACGAACAAGGATTTATTTTCCTTCATCAAGTTCAACCTACAAAATATTTTTTGGAACAGAAAGTATAACATGAAATTCCCAAAACGTACGTATATTTCAAAGAGGAAATATTATTATTTCTTCAGACAAAGCATACGTTGTAACAAAAGAGTAAACAGAATCCACGTGTATTCAAACGCGTGTTCAATTATCATTCTTCCAGAGAGCTTCATGTTTATGTTTAATGTTTTTGTAATATTAATAGTTATACCATTTTGCTTTATAAATAGTAAATTGTTGTAAGAAGTTATACAAAACAAGATATATGACTACTATCTTTGTCTTTAACTGACTCCGTTGGGCGTTGTACCTTGTACTAGTCTAGTTTTTGTCCCACTTCCCAAAAGAAGGAGGTACTCAATTTGGAACGTGTTTTTTTATATATGTTACCTCGTTGCTCTGCTCCTATTGCTTCGATTTTTTAATTTCTTTTTTAAATGATAGGTATTAGCTGTCATTTGGTCCAATTTTCTTAAAAAGGTAAGTAAGTTTGTGTTCATTAAACTATACAACTACTTATAGTTGAATGAATATTTAATAAATTAAGAAAATTTCGGCGTCAAAAATCGCAACCTCGTGCGATTAAATTGCAAACGCTGCCGAAACCGTAAAAGATAAACTCAAACTATGCGCTACATAATTGTACTTCCTTAAATTATCCATAATGAAGTCCGCGAGCGCATATATCTACAGTTTAAGAATAGCCCACGTTAAACTGCAATCAAAGCTTGGCCTTTAAATCTTATTTAAGGTAATATAGTGTAAGTTTACATAAAAGTTATTGCATTCACTAAATTCTTTTTTCTATGTGCATAAAGCGTGTCACACATGACATATGGAATAAATTAATACCTAAAAACCGCGGGTAGTTTGTAATATATATAGGCATAATGTGCCCTCTGTCTTATATTACGCAAAATGGTTATATACTGTTTGAAGGCGGTCATATTTTTTTTTATATAAACGTTTAAACAATACATGTGTATCTCGTTATTAGACGCACGATTCTTTCTATCCATGCAAACCTGATTTGCGTAATTACTAATGTCACCAACTTCTCTCTAACTCTTTGATTTTTTGGACATTGTGGCGCAAAGATTATATTCATCCTCTCCATTCATTCCCACATTTAGATCTACATTTAGATCTAGTCGCAGCACTACTATTTCTCTTCTCAGAATAATTAGTGACATTCGAGCAGGCATAAAAATTCTAACGCTTTAATGTCGTTAGTCACTATATCTTTCTTGACATTTCACATAACTTTCGGATGAAGCACGAGGATGATTCTTTTCCTATCTTCGAAGTCGCGTACAGTCAAATATTTATTAATGAAAATGCCCTAGTAAGATATATTTTCCCGGACGGCATACTTCAAGGGAGTTTTTTTATCGCGTTCGAAGGGAGACGAACAGTTTTCCCACCCGATTTTAAGTGAGCACCGACCCCCATAGACATTGGCAATACCAATCTATGCTCTGCCTACCGTGAGACATAGAATGTAACGTCTCGTTTATCCAGTAAACATGCTAGTTACTGTGCCCTTCAAACCGGAACACAGTAGTGATTTTCACATTACTGCTTTACGGCAGAAATAGGAACCGCAATGGTACAACCCCAGACGGCACCCTGTAAAAAGGGGACCACTCAAAAGTATTCTTTCTCCTATTTTATTTTTGGTTTTTATAAACTTTATAGCTTAAGAGCTTTTTATGAGCAAGTATGTATCACTCATGGACAAACGCTCGAACAATTAAGATTAGCCAATAGAAGGATTCAGCTGGGCTGGGCAGCTCTTAATAAGCTTCTCGAGTTTTCTCGTCTCTCATCCCACAGTAAAAAAACCCTAATGGAGGATACGTGTATTAGGGGAAGCCTATGTCCAGTAGTGGACTAGCACAGGCTAATGATGATCCCACAGTACCTTAAATCGAAAATCTTTGATCAGTGCTTCCTACCCGTAATGACCTACGGTGCCAAGACTTGGGCACTTACGGTTCGACTCGTCCACAAATTTAAAGTCGCTCAGCGAGCTATAGAAAGGTTATGCTCGGAGTATCTCTGAAGGACTGCATCAGAAATGATCTGATCCGCCAGAGAACCAAGAGAGTCACCGATAAAGCCTACCGGACTAGTAAGCTGAAGTGGCAGTGGGTCGGTCATAAAAGCCGCAGAACTGACGACCGCTGGAGTCGAAAAGTTCTGGAGTGGACACTGAGGTTCAGTAAACGTAATTTAGGACGCCCTGCGGCAAGATGGAGTGACGACATTCGCAAAATGGCCAGTGTGGGCTGGATGAGAACAGCCGAAGATCAGAAGCGGGGGGCCTATGTCCAGCAGTGGACTGACACAGGCTGATGATTATGATGTATCACTTATCGCCAGGAAAACATCTTTTTAGTCTCATCGCTCTAACCAATAAAAATAAATAATTATGAAGGTATAGAATAATATTTATCAAAAGCTGACGGGTCTACTTTAAACGTTTAAGAAATAAAGATCGCAATATTTTTCTTTCTTTAGTTACGATATCAAAATTATTTAATTTGTTTACGTTTTCAAATTTATATAAAAAACACTCATATATTATACAACGCTGCTTGAGTTATAAATAGAACGTTTTAGTTAATTACAATATCAATATTTTATTGGATGAAAAGAAAAATTTTATAAACAAAAAAATATATATCTTCATTAAATGAAATAAGGATACCAGGTTTTTTTCTTTTTTAAAATACCATTGGATTGATTCTTATGTAAATTTCCAATAAGCAACCGGTGAACGGTAATCAACTCTTGAACTTCAGTGAAGTGCTACTTCTGCTCTAGGGGTTCATTTTGAGGAATCGTATAATAGAAATACGAGTCAATGTCTAAAGTGAAAAAGGTATTACACGATTTTTTATTTGAATAATGATTTAAATTTGCTGTTTCGAGAGACTTTTTAAAATAGAAAGGTTAAGAAAGAAATAAATCATAATCCGTATAAATGTAAACGGTTTTATTTCAGGCTTAAATCGATTCTTATTTTCTTAAAGGACCAAATGTATATTGCTCGATATATGTATTGTTGCTAATTGTTCCGTTTTTTACTTAACCTTCTTCACATAATTTAATTTTCTTAATATTCTTTATATCCAACTATTGTAGAACTTTTTACTTGGTTTCTAACTGGGTTCTTAATTAACGTCTAATCCTTTAACCAGATGTAAATAGCTAAAAATATTTCTTTCATCTAGCCATTTTTCCACGTTATCATGAGGCGGCTTTTGATTTATCTTGATTTACTTAAATATTAGTTTTTATTTAGAAAGACTTGCATCTTAGCATCACAAAGAACTGCATTCAATGCATTGATTAGGAAACTCTAAGCCAGTGGTGACATGACTTTCAAAGATAGATACCATTTTTAATTACTGAAAACACCGAGATCGATTAGATTATCTTATCACACTTTTCTTACTTTTCTTTTATGATAAGATATATATGTAAACAAAACATGTACAAGGAAATATTTTATGCCATCGTTTGAAAGAACTTTCGTTTTTCGCATACATCAACAGACTTGAATTGACGTTTTACATCCAGAAAAACGGCTTAATATTAAATAAGCATTCAAAGCTATTATTATGATACATGTTTTATATATGAGTTCTCCCGGAGAGAAGGAGCCTTCTCTGTAAAGCCCCCCTCTCTACTCTACTCTACTCTCTAAACTCTCAATAGCCCCCTTGATTATATCTAGGCCGATTTCTGGAAGATCCTCCGACTGATGGCGGTTAAGAGATAGAGTTAGAGTATCATCACTCTATTTACGGACTTCACTCATTCCCAAAACGTGCCATCTTATGCATTTCAGCTTCTCTTCCAGTTGGGCCAAATGATAATTTAGCTGTAGCGTGCGTCCGATGTAAGTTGCAATGGTCAGTTTGTTACGGCGGCTTACGTACATCCGGGGATACTTGGCACCGCCTTGCCATTACCATGGCCACCGCCTTGGCTAGGCTACCGGAACTGGACCGGAAATTCATGTGTACCAAAAATAAAAGATTTTTAAATGTACGGACCCCTAAGGGTTAAAAGCCTCCTACAAAGAATTTCATTTTTCTCTCTCTGCCAGGTGAAATCATTTTTGACCTGCTACCGTTATGTTGCTGTCCGCCCACCTAACATGTGGCTGAACTGTTGCTCTAGTACCCTGTGGTCCAGACAATTTACTCAATATTTTTTTAATTGTAGCGGCCTATCTGTCCTGACCATCTCCATTTTATTTTCAGCAAAAAGATTAGTATCGGTCTGTCTTCATGTGAACTTGTGGGTTTTTAAAAATGTGTATTTAATTTATTAATAATTTAAATCCAAAATAATGCATATACAGTAAATAAACATACGTAATGTATTGACCTTATGTTAACTACGTAGCTTTGTTGACCGCATACTAAGGAAGAGAAGGAAAATACGCTACATAATCAATATTTACGTGTTATTTCAAATTTGAAAGCAGAAATCAATTTAAAATTAGTTCATAAATAATTTTACTATATTATACGACAAACGATAGGAACTGTCAAGAAATCTTCGCTGCTAAGTTAAAAATAGTTTAGAAAAATTAGTCTTCAAGCAACATATTACTATTTAACGCAATCAGCGGGTGATTTCCTTTGCAACATTCCCTTTGCAACAAACTACTCCGCGATTTTTGCCACTGTATTTTAAATCTATAGTATCTTTAAAAGCCTACTTATTTAATCAAAAAAATCCTGTGTGACACAGTTAATGAAGATTTTTTAAATCCATTACCTTTTATGTAAACTTTCACTAAATTATCTTCAATGAGCTTTGAATATACATATATTGCAAATTTCAACAATGTTTTATATTAAAATGGTTATTGTTGGTTATTTTTCAAACAAAGACAAATTCACTCGATTATACACCACTTTAAGAACTACAATTACGTAGAACATAGTTTAAGTCTATCTTTTACGCTTTCGGCGAAGGTTGGGCTTTTTGGTGCCATATGTGTTTTTATTTCTCAAATATTTATTAAAATATTTTTCACAAAATTATTAAAGAATAATGGGTCCCAATGACACCTAACATTTGAAAAAAGAATATACAAAATCTAAAATAGACTGTTATGGGAAATTACAATACAGCAAATGAACTGTTCATTACGGTCAATTAGACATGACGAAGGCAAAATCCACACTTCAATTACAAATTTGATTTATGAGTCGAAGCCTTTCAGATTTGCTAACTGCGATCAGACTTATTAATTAACGACTATAAATTATTGATTTTAACTTTGTGATACATACAACTTTATACCTTTTATATATCTGGTTTAAAACTGCAAAATATATTCAAGTTTTCGCATCTAAAACTCAATAAAGATTCTTATTCCACGATTATCCCACGAAAATTACTTTTCATTTATTCTTCGTATAAGTTGCCGGTTCAAGTTGGAAGCAAGGAGCAAAGGATAGGTCTTCTTGGCGTTCATTGAAAAAGACCTATGTCCTGGAGTGGACTAAGAAAGGCAGTTGATAATGAAGATGATGAATATTACCTTACGACTCCTTCGAAATTAATAGATATTTTCATTTATATTTCTAACATTATTTTCATTATGTATCTATAGTTTCGTTTATACCAAAGTAAAGAGTTAATACGAATATATTAAATAATTTAAGGCCGGTTTCCTAAACGCTAATTAACGTTAAAATTAACTAATGAGCTGTCAAGTGACATGTTTAACGCTATTTGCGTTGCCGAAAGAATGGTTAATCCGTTTGAATTGATCTGGTCCGGTATTTCGTCAGAGCTGTTAAGTTTTGCTTGAAAACCGTTTGTCAAACGACCATTTGGGTTACTGAAACGTTTGTCATAGCTTGATCATCGATTTAACTTAAGTCAAAAGCACTGTAAACTGATCGGTGCTACACGGCGAATTATTCCTGATTTAATTTATTTTACAACTTAAAATAGAATAAGTTTTGTTTATCCCTATTTGTACGTTATGTAAAGTAAACTTTTTTTTTAAATAAAGGTTAATTTTTTGTTTCAACAGATAATATGTATTTTCAATTATTAATTCAATTATATTTAATTATGTTTATACCTAACGGGTAACTGAACAATTCGTTACTTGTAAGAGTTGTATAATAAATCTAAATTCAATAAAAGACTTTTTTCTTTGTATCTGGTTCAACTATTATTTTCGTCGAGAAAGGTGCTTTCGGGCTTCTATATCAATCTAAAAGTTTTTTATGTACATGTATCCATTTCTTCTTTCCGTGTGATCTATTTTTTTATTTATAGAATAACGCATATTACTCATATAGTTATAAGTGTATACTCGCTTGCTCTAAATAAGTATTTATTAAGTGTACGCTAATTTAAAAATAATTTTTAGAGCAATCATTTACTTTTAATAAGGTGAAACTATAATAAAAAGAAGTGTGCTGAACTAAAAAAACTTCCTTAATTTATTTATTTAAATATGGAATCCTATATTTAAATAGTTTGTACACTATTTATATTCTCTTTCTCTTAAGTTGGTTTTTCTTTAAAAAAGCAACAAAATTTTCTCTGAAAAGCTTATAGATAAGCCATTAAATCGCGATTCCGAGTAAAAAAATACCTTTTCGTGATATTTCTTTTCCTTCTTATAGATGTTCTGTTAAGTTTATTGAATGGATATAATCCCAATTTTTTTACATCAATCCAATCTTATCATGAAATTCAATAAAACCTGTAAGTATAAAAAAGAGAAATGTGGTTAGGAATGTTTAGGTACAGGTAAAATTATTCTGTAACAATTAGCCCATCCAGGTCATGTAAGGCTTAAAATATTTTGATAAATATGTAAAGATTATATATATATATAAATATGTATGAGGTACGTGTCCAGCTTTTGCCGAACATCACGAATAATTTCACAAATTGGAGCAAAAATACTATTGTGTTCCGGTTTTCCGTTCGGTTCCAGTTAAAAGTTTATTAGTGACTGAAATGCAGTCAATATGATTTTATTTATACATGGCTTTAAGGATAATAATAAGTGTTAGGAGACAAATCCAGGATTTAATAAAAAAGAAAGAAGAAAACCACAAACCCAATAAATGTCTTTCGTTGACTTTTAGATCCTAACTTTGGACATACGCTCCGAATGAAAACTTCCTTCCTTTAGTAGGAGTTACATTATACATTTGTAATTTGTATAATGTATTAACTGCTGCTTACAAATATTTTATTCTAAAAGTCGTGCGTGGTACCTTATACGTACGATCAGATTAAAAATCTTGATCACTGTATATTCTCGTCGAAATCTTTTACCATATGTCAACAAAAAACGGAATGACTTATAAACTCATTCTTTTAGACGACTCTAAAAGGAGGTACTCCATCCGAGCATATGTTTTAATTATAGTGTCAGTTTATTTTTATATATATAGTGGTTTGAAAATCAATTTTTTATTATAAATATTACCTGCAATGTGGTTCTATCTTTAAAATCTTTTGGGATAAGTTATTCAATGGATATTTAAGAAATTAAGACGAATATGGCAAAATTTGTGGATTAAATAGCTAACTATGGCGAAACCTAAAAATAGACTTGAACAACGTATCACTCAATTGTGTTGTTGTAAGTCCTAAAACAGTTTACATTAAAACCAAGCACATAAATCTATTTATTGTAATAAGCCACAAAATAATTTTAATGTAAAACGTAAAAATTGATGAGGCAAATTTAAAGCGCCAATAAGGGTAATTAAATTGTTTAAATTTAAAAGTAAAATAAAATTATAAAATTTTTCCAAGATAAAAACCTCTCATGAACGATATTTTGATAATAAAATTAAAAAGATATTAGAAGAGAAAGAACGTTCTCCCGAACTTAGTGGCCAGGGTAAAACCCGTTTTGAACTTTATATAAGGATGTAACGGAAGTAGTTTTTTCCAACCGAAACCGGAATTTGGTCTTTAAATTTTTTATCAGAACCGGACCCGGAGTTGGAATCAACCGGAAACAGGGTGACATGAGAGAATTATTTTTGGACAAAAAAACATTATGTAGTATTTTTTTATTTCCAAGTTTTGTAATAATATAAATTATAAATAATGAACAAAATTGGATATCTCCAAAAAACAACAAGTTTAAATGAATAATTTAAACCCAAAGTGATATATTTAGTAATTATTTATAATTAATTATTAACAACAAAAACTTTAAAAAATTAAAGGTATTAATTGACTCAAAAAGTAGCCCAATATTTTACAAACAAAACTTTGTCTCCCTAATCTATTTTTGGGAGGTGGGTGATTGACGCCACTAAAAATTGTTGCTTTGCTACCGAACCGGTAATGAAAAAATTGACAGCGATTGATTGTTGGAGTGGAATTTGGATAACCCTTCTTTCCCATAAACGGGATCACCCACCCACTAATACTAAACCCGTTTTTTCTTTTGGCTTTTCAAAAACAATTAATTCAAAATTCAAAAAAATGTCGGAACAGGTGGAATCAAAGTATAATATAATTTAATTGACCGGAACGGAAAAACTCCTGCATCCCTAAGGAAAGAAACAAAACGCTCATTTTTTCATTTTTTGTTTTAAATTTTACTTTTCAAGAGATGAAAAATTCAAAGAAGGCATAAATATTTTAAATTTATAAAGACATTTGAACCAAGAAACGGTTTATTGTATTTTGTTGCGTAATTAATAATATCTAAAAATTTCAGCCCCTTTTATAATATCTTCCGGCTGTTAAATGTTTTGTCTTTTTTTTATACTAATAAAACATTTATCAAATGCCTATATTATTTTTGTTCCGTTTTGTCGCCTTCTTTTTGCAACTATTTTGAAATAAAATATTTGTTGGGGTTGGAAGAAATGTAGAATGAAAAATGGACGTTTTATGTTTTAAATAAAAAGACATAGAATTTTTCCAAAAATATAAGATGTTAGACTTTTTTTAGCTTAAATTGACAAATTGGTTTTATTCAAGACAAACCTCAAAACCCTAGTAAAAGAAAATAAAAAGAATAAATAAAAAATAGTTTTAATTGGACCGTTTTTAAGTCACGAAAACTTGTTAATAAACAAATTGACAACTTATTTGGATATTAATTCCAACAAACGTAGAATTGGCGGAAAAAAAAAGTTTTTCTTGTTAACAAGATTTTTTTTTAATATGCCAAAGGTATAACTTTTAATGTACCGGTAAAATTAGATACGGTTTGAAAGAAAATCAACAACGTTGGACAAAATTATTGGAAAAACCGTCAGTACAATAACGGCGACAGTGGTCCGAAAATCTAAATATCTTTAATTAGAACTTAGACGACTTTCTCGTATCATACTAATAATATGCATAAAGGTTTCCCACCTATATATTAACTCATCCGATATCTCTAGAACCATATGTAGCGACACTTTATGGGCCTTTTGCCGGGAGTAGGTCCAGCTAATAACGGATAATTACAAAATTTCCCGCCAAGTGGGGTCGGAGCGGTTCGGTACGTAATAAAAAGAAAAAACATTTGGCTACTTTGCCTGTGAAAAAATGGCACGAGGTGGGGGTTAATCAGCCCACATTTTTTTTTATTTCCTTGCAAGTAAAATATGGCTTTCAAAAGATATTTTAAATCTAATTTACGTCAGGAAGTTGTTTTTATCTAATGTTATAAATTTAATGCAATCAAAATCTTTAAAACTTTTAAAAATATTAATGGCTTAAACCTTTGATGGGTTTCCAAAACCCCTTATGGAGGCGGCGTGCATTTGAGGGGCCTGTTCAGCGGTGGACAACAAAGGCTGAATGATGATGATGATGATGGTTTTATGCGCAAGGAATTTGTAACTTAAGTGTGTTTAAACCTATCGTTTTTCATTTTCATAATAAAGCAAAAAATTGCCCTTCCATATATTTTTTCTCCAAGACCAATTAAAGATGACTTCCATTATTCCTAATCAAAAAACGTTTTCTAACAATTAAAATTCAAACAAAAAAATGACCTTTAAACAGTATACACCCCGTTTTGGCATGTAAAAGGGGGAAAAAAAGCCTCTGTCAAAAACGTTCCTGATTTTTTACAGCATTTTAGATGTTTATATCTTTAACCTTATTCTTTTATCAAATGTCGCCTGGACATCGGCAAGGCCAAGCTGGAAAAAATAAGGGTTCATGTAAAAATGCCTGAATTGGGCCTCATTTTCCGGAAAGTCTTTAAAAATAATAAACAACAATTTATTCCCACTATGTTCAGAAAGTTTTGGTCCCCTGGGGCTTTCCTTATTTCCGTGACTTGTTAGGAAAATAAAGTTCTAGAAACCTTCTTTAACCATTCAATTTATTATCTTATTTTATTCATGAAAAGTGGAGTAGAATAAAACGGATAAAAGAGTTTTACTTTGAAACTTTAAATTAAATGAAATATCCCGGCATAAAGGAATATTAAAATAAAAGAAGAAGGTTATGGGACTGGAACTTTTTAGTTTTTTGATAAATATTTCAAAAGCTGTTTAACCATAACAAAAAAAATTTTTTATATATTTTATATATTTTCCAAATAATTTTGAAAAAGAAGGTTTTGTTCATAAAATAAAATTAAAAATATTAATTCATAATGTTGGCCAAAAAATTTTAATTTGTTTTAAAAGTAAAAAAAAGAAATTTATTGAATCATATTTATTTAAAGCATTACAAATTTTTCATTAAATTGAAATTAATAAAACTTCTATTGAAAGAAGATTTTAAATCTTTAAATTAACCGCGTTTTTGGAAACGTGTAAGTTATAATGTAATTAACATTAGGATACTGATTTTAATATTTATCAACCGTTAAGACATACTTCCGTTAAACAAAACCAGGGAAATTGAGGCCAATTCCTTTTAAAAATTTTAAGAATTTAAAACTTTTAAAACTTCTGTTTTCAGGAACTTCGTTTCAAATTCATAAAATCAAAACCCACAAAAATTAAATTAAATTTAGGTCATAAGACTTTAGATTTTTTTTTGGGGCCTAGTTTTAAATCACTTGGACGGAATAAAATTTAAAAACCTTTTAATTAAAAAAGAATACATTTAAAAATTCTGTTATTATTATATTGTTTTTATGGAGATAAAAATTAAAAATGTTTATTTACTCTTAAACTCCTTTCAAATCAATAAATCATTTTCTCTTTGTAAATTTCTAATTAAATTTAAACGCAAGGTTTTGAAGGTTTTTATAAGATAGAATGATTGAAAAGGAAGGTTTATTGTCGGAAATATTTCTTGCAATAAAAACAGATTAAATTCCCTGTGGAGCCCTGAGCCTTTAATTATAATTAGTTTAAAATTTTGGATTGGTTTGTAAACAAAAATGTCAGAGGCAGCAATGTAAAAGACATTATAAACGCAACCGCCCAATCCCTAAATCTCATTTTTTTTTTCAGATGTTTTTGTTTATTTCCAAGGATACAAAACATTTTAAATATTATTTTGAAGTTTTCGACCCTTGTTAAAGTTTGATTACAAATTGGGAAAAATTTAGGGTCAAATTAAAATTCAAGTTTTAAAGTTTTCATGATAATAAGGCCTTGATTAATAATTTAACCTAAAAAAAATGGTTACCTTTTTCTTTTGGAAGGTTAATGTTCTTTACCCCAACCCCTTTCATTAAAAATGTGGATATTATGATTAAGTTTTTAATTAACCAATATGGTTGATATGGTTAAATCTATGACAGCTAAACTTTGAAAAGGAAAATTTTATTTATAATGGGGTAATTAAAACTAGTATTTGCTTTTGTAATCTAACGAAAAAATATAAAACTCTTTGGGTTCTAATTTTCTAAAAAATACTTAATAATATTTTTAATCAAAATCATCATATTTATAATTAATCTTGTCGTAATCCAATCTTGAATGGATTCATTCTCTTTATTGAATTTAATATAAATAATTAAATATTATGAAATAATTCCTTTTTACCATAGATTAATTAACAATTGTTGTCCTATCTTGCCACACTCCTTAATTCCGGACGGAAAGTCCGGGGTGTTGAAACGGTCAATTTCCGGGCCCATACGTCTTTCCCCAAAACGCCGGTTTGGGTGGCCAAAATCGCCGCCTTTGGCAGAAAGGATCGCGGAACCAATTTTGGACCCCAATGGTAGAGGACGTCAGCGAAAAGAGACCCTTGGAGGCCAATTCCCTTTCCCAGCGGTGGGGACCTCAAAGTGGAAATCCTTAAAGGGTGATTTGCCGGCCCAATAGAGGTTTTTAGCCCATATACTACTTCACATTTTGACCCTCAAAAACATTTCAAAATCACCGACCATATGGTGGGTCCCCAACCAACCCATTGGACCAGGTGGTGAAAACGGTCCCAAAATTAAGAAGATGGGGGTAATTGGGGACCGGGTCCAAAAGGATGTTGATGATGATGTTGTTCCAATTAATTAATATCGGTTTTTAAATAAGGTTATTATTTTTACCTTTTTAGCGAAAATGTATTGTTGAAAATAGTTTTTATAATTAATAATTATCAACGGAAATAAATTTAAAATTTTTTCCCAATTTTCCAAGAGGAAAAAAGTTAAGTATTCGCGAAAAGTTTATTAATATAAAATTTTTTTATACCTTTGGCATTGGAAGGGTCAATAGGCAGTAAAAATGATTCTCGGACGACTAAAAATAAAAAAGTTTCACTCCCCTTACTGGAACCAACTCATTTAAGTCAAAATTGTAATAATGGGAATTTCACAACCACCGGCCAATCTAAGTTTTAAGTTTATAAGTCGTTTTAATTCTTATAATATATCGAAACAATGCTTTTTTAAATTGAAAAAATACATGTGAAAAAGGTTGTTGGAACTTAAAATTTTCACCAAAAGTCAAACAGCCCAAATATTAATAAGTAATTTTCTTTTTACTATTACAATTGGTTTATAATTAAACTTGGGTTTGCTATTTGGGCAACTTTAGGAAACTTTTCAACCCAATCATAAAGAAGTTTCCCATTTATAATTACTTAAAACTAACCCCTTTTAAAGGGACAAGGACCCGCTCCTTCCAGCAGGCAGCTTGATGAAGAAAAATACCTACAATTTGGGGAAAAAATTCCGTTTTTATCACTAATCACCTTTTTAAAAAAGCATTTGAAAACCAAGTAGTTTAAAGGATTTAAAGCGTAAGGGATTGCCAATTTCTTGACGGGGTGGATCCGGCTTTCGGGGGTAAGATAAAGGCAAGGTGCAATCGGTCAATTGCCAATCCGTCTGGCAGGCGTTTATGAGTAACTTTTTAAAAACCCAACAATTTTGACGTCTTTGGTTTTTAAAAAGGTTTAACCAAAAATGATGGGTCAAAGGCTTTTATGATGATGATTTGGGAACCTTTATTAAGCATAAAAATTTATCACCCTGATTTGATAAATCATATTTAAATTGATAAAACTTATCATATTGGGTAAAACTGCTACACAAAACCGGAAAGGCGGACCAAAACTTTATAAATCAAAGCTTTCATTTGAACAAATTGAATTTCCTACCTGATTATTTTCAACCAAAACGGTCCAATTTGGATTAGGGGTTGAGGGGTGTTAATAAATTTGCCCAAACCAAACCCTGTTTCAAATGGTCTTTAATTTGGAATTCCCTCCCGGAATAAGTACAGTAAAATAATAATTTTATCCTCCTATTCAGTTTAATTCAAATTTTGAAACCAGTCTTCAAATATAGTAGTAGTGTTTTTCTGCTTGTGGAAATAGGAATTGCCTTGGGTCTCCAGACGCCTTCAAAAAAGGCCCCCCTTCAAAAAAAACTAAACTTTTTAATTTTGAGGAAGGGCCATTTGGTCATCTTGCAAAACTTTAGGAAGCTTGTCGTTACCCTATTTAAGGACCTTCAAAATGTAATTAAATTTGCACCTAAACGACCACTTTTTGAGATTTTTCAAAAAATTTTTAAATAAAAGGAATTTATATTAAACAGGTAGGAACCCCTTTTTGGGACCTTTGGGGTCCACCGGGTGCCTATTTCGCCCGAAGGAGTGGTAAAAGCCGCCTGTGTTCCGGTTGGGGGCAACGTATCCAGGTATTATTGGGAAACAACCATATTCTCAAATAGGCAGCCGTTGGCGATACCACCGGTTGCCTGGTAATGTCTTGGGGCGTCTTGATTCACTTCCATCAGGTAGCCCCGACTGCTGGGTCTGCCTCCTTAAAAAAAAATGTATTACAAAAAAATGGAAGTTTTGATTGTGACCATCTTGGTTTCATTAAGTGAAGTCATTTCTTAATAAGGTAAAATTTTTATTTAACAAAGGATAATATAATTGGTATAAGTCCTCAATAAGTTCCAAAGTATCCTGGAAACAAATTTCACCCGTGGATATTTAAAAACAAACAAAAGGGAAATGGGAATCAACCTTGCAAATTAAAAAATTTTTCATTAATTGATTCCAATGTCACAAAAATTTTAAACAGACTGTAGGTTTTATCAATTTTATCAACATATATTTTTATGGCTCCGATTTTTTAAGGATTAAGCTGCCCCTTTTAAACAATTGCCCAAAGTTAATTGATGTTTGAACATGATTGAAGGGAAAATTTACCCTTTTATTAAAAATAATGTTAGGTAAGGTTTAAAGGCCCTAAAGTATAATATAATAAGCTGAAATTAAACTTCATTTTCCCCTGTTTTTTAACATTTTTAAATTTTAAATCGGGGTTTAAATTCTAAAAGTTCTTTTAAAACTTTGCTGGAAAATCATTAAGTTAATATCTCATTTAAACTTACTCTTTATCAAAATTTTGATTGTTGCCTTGTAGTTTTTTGGAACTGTTTAAAAATTATTAAAGTTCAAGGTTTTAAAAAATTTAATTAAACAATTTTAACCAATTTTTAGGATCTAGGCAAAACCATCAAATATTTAAACGATTATACTCTTTATAGGCATCCGTTAAGTTAAAATATTAAACCCGGAAAGGTTTTGATATGTGAATCCTTTAAGATAACCCGGGTATCCGGACAAATTGTCACAGATCCCTTTAACAATTATTAAATTTTTAAATTTCCTTAAGGCAAAAGTTTCTCATGAATTTTGAAACATTAATGGTTAACATTTAAATGTATGTTTTACTTTTTATTCTGTTTTCTCTTCAAATTAAAATTAAAAACCCTGTATAATGAAACAAGAAAGTAAGGGTCATTTATTTGCCATAGTAAGAAAAGCCAATTAAAAAACGATTTTTTTCGGACTTGGAATATAAATTAGGCGAATTCGGTGTGCCTTGGAATTACTTACCAACTTGTATCCCACAACATTTGAAAAAATGTTGTACATATGGGGGTAAAGGGGGCGTCAACCAACCTTTACCCAAGCTCACCCGCAAGGGTGCAATTGGCCCGGATTAAGGCCTCCCGGCGTTTACCCAACCCCATTAACCTGGTGGGATACGGTCCAATTCCCATTAGAAAGCGGTGGCGTGCATTAGGAGAGGCCTTGGGTCCAGCAGGAACTTTTTGGCGGGTCCCAAAACGCCTAACCCGGAGAGAAGGGGTCGTTGAATCGGACCCAACGGGGGTTTCTCCCCCCCAAACCATTAATACAGTCCCAAGACCGTCGGCGTCCGGTTCGGAAACCGATCGTCAACGATCCTCAGGGAACAAACAAAGCCTAACCCTATTTCTTTGACGTTCCCTTATTTTTAGCAAAAATAGGGGCAACACGCAGAATGATGGTGGTGGAATGATGGAAATTCCCCAGTTCCACGGGGAAAGGCCTTCCCAAGGAACTCTGTGTTAGAATAAACTTAACAAAGAATAAAGAGTCTGGTACAAAAGCCAAGTCAAAAGCAGGAACCTTGTAGGCTGATGAAATGAACATCCAAAAGAATATAAAATAAAATTAATTCAATTTATTTCATTTGTTTTTGATTTTATTTTTATGTAGTAATTTTGTAATTTAACAATTTTAAAAACTTTTAAAAAATATGCTAAAAATAATAAATACAAAGCGATTAATCAAAAAATAAATCCAAACATTTTTCTTATACGTCCCAGTCCCATCCAAAGGTTTTTTACAGAATTCCGCCTTTTTTTTGTTTTTGTTAAACTCAATTTTCCAAACCTTGTTCCAAGCCTCTTTTTGAATGTGTATTTTTTTCCAATAAAATTTTGATCGGTATTGTAGAGGCCAGTTATTTTTTGTTAAATTGAACCCGAAAGTTAAGTTCTTTTCTTTCCATTTTACAATTAACTTTTGAAAGCCTTTGGTATTGAAAACGACTCCTTTAAAAAATAAATGAAAATAGGTTCCACATTAAGCATGTTATAATTATTTTCAAAAACATAATTTAATGTTAAATTAAATTATCCCTAATTAAGTCTATTATTAAGCCAATATAATGGTATTCAGATTTACCAGGTTCCAAATTTAAAATTAAAATTCAAATTTGGTTATCGAAACAGAAGTTTACCAAATCAAATTTTTGAAGAAGAAATGATTAATAATTTTAAATTTCCCTTGTTTATTTAATTAATTTACTTCATTTTTAAATAAGTAATTTATACGAAGTTAAGCAGTATTAATTAAAAACATTTGTTCCCTTTAGGGAAAGTTAATGACCATTTCAACAATAAACATGGAAAACATAATGTTACGAAATTTAAAGGTAAATTAATCTCCCTTATTCCGGTTTAAAAGATATTATTAACCCTTATAAAAGAAAATAAAATTTTTTTCAAAATTTATAAAAAGTTAAAATTTATCTAAAGGTTCTTAAAATTAAAATAAATTTAAAATCAGTTTTAGTTCGTGTATTTATGAATATTTTGCGGGTTTGAAGGATTAAATGCCCACATCCGGGGTAAACAGGCTATGTCGGCTGGCTACCAAAATTGGTTACATTTTGCATGACCCCAAAACCAAAATTAAACAATTTCCTACTTCTTTTGTGATCCAGTCTTGGCGAAGGGCCTTTCCATCTGGGATCTATGGTCCTGACCGGCCAATTAAAACGTTTTTTTATTGCTTAGGGAATTAAAGAATCCGAATAACCTTGCAGGGTGGTCCGGTGGTCCCACCAAAGGCTCCGTCGCCCGCCTGGGTGGAATTCTCTATCGCCATCAAATGCAGCCTGCTGTGGATGAAAAAGGAGGCCAACAAATACCAGCCCCCTCCCAACCCCACCTCAGGATTCAGATGACAAGGGTTGGTCTGATGTCTACCCCGTCCATTCACAATACCCAACGTGGGGTGGATTTATTATTTATTTCCCTTTTACCTAGGTTTTTAATTTTTATTTATTTTAAAACCATTTGTTACCCTAATTATTTATCTATTTATTATTTCTTTATTTACCTTTTTTTATATGTACAAGCCCTTAGAAATTGCAACTATGCACATCTATTCATTGCAACATCGATTCTGGCGGCCAAAATGCGTCAAAGAGTCGACACGGGGCAAATAATTTCCATCAGGAAGGGTTTTGGACGAACTGGAGGCCCTTCCGCCTGCACACTGGGAAGTTTTCCATCGTGGGAATTACTTCCCGATAATTTCAATGTTACCTTCGGTCATTCCTTTCGCATCGAAAAAGTCAGACTAGGCAACCGGCATGGTTAAATTGTAATTTTTCTTAATTAAACACACCCCTTTAATTTTTGAGTTTTTCCTGACGGCGACTACCATAATTGGCGCAGTCGGGAATTGGGTAACAAGGGATCTGATGATAATTCCGGCCTTGTTTCCTGGAACCTGAGTCCCGTGCTGGAGGAAAAACCGAAAATGATCCGAAGAACCAGAAAAAACCTTGAGTACACTTAAGATTATCCCTTGTGTTTTGCTCTCAAATCCCTTATAAAGTGTCCTTTTTATTTCCAAGATTTTTTCAATTGCACTACCCTAAAGGGGCCAATTGCACAAATTGTCGGGGCTCAACCCGGATAGCTATAAAAAATATTATGGAATTTAGATAAGGCCTGGATTCCTTCTTAGACTGATATTAAATCAAGTCCCTGAGATGGCCGGGTGAACGCAATTTTAAACCCCACCCTTTGGACCCCTTTTGAGGGAACCCGCATATATTACCTAAGGTTTATCCCTTATGGAACCAAATAGTGAGAGGTATTTAGCTGCAAATCCCGGCAAAACTTTAAGTTATGCCTTGGAAACGGATTTAATAAAATTACCGGTCAACCCGGATAATTAACCCAAATACTTTGAAAGTTGGGATTGGCATAAAGAATACTTAATTAATAATTTGGACCAGAGATGAGACCCTTTATTAAACGAACCTGTTGGCTGAGGGAATGGTTCGCCGAAATTTTCGATAAATGTTTAATTTATTCAATTCCATTATGACCTTCGTCCAGCCTCATGAAATTTCGATACCAACCAAACTAAAAAGATTTTGTAAGTTAAAATGCAGGCATTTGGGAGGTTTTAAAAAGAGCCTTGGGCTCTATTCAGATGATGCCGTCCGATAGTGCTGAAAAAGCCTTAGGATTCGTGCCAAGAAGGAATTGGAATTTGTCTTACAAACCGTTGATTCCTTTCGGAAAAAAGTCCAAGGTTTTTCAATTACCCAAACAAGTGCCAATAGTTCCTAATATCCCCTTGTTTAAACCATTCCAATTTCCGTTTAACCACCCAATTACCCTTGGCGGCCCCTCCAGACGTAAGTTTTTCCCAGCAGCCTCTGCCATTGGGTCAATTAAATCCACGCGCCACGCCAATTCCAAAGCCCCGCCTAACTATAATGCGCTGCCAAAAAACCAATTTTCTAAGGTATATACCCACAAAATCAAAGGCCCCAAGCCTAAGGGTGGTGTCCTTTCCTTGCCCCGAAGGCCTGCAGGGAACCAACTGGTCATGATTGGAGGTCAAAAGTCCCCGCCTTCTAACTATTTTTAAACGAAAGAAATGAATATTAATGGTTGTTAATAGTGATTTTTTTACCTGATTATTATTGTACGAACCCCATGGTTTATTATTTGTGATCCCTTAAATTTTATCCCCAGGGGAAGGATTTTTTATGATTGTGCAACCTCGGTAATTTATCGAGCCCGGTTATGGTGATTGACGAGTCCCTTCAGGTAACTCAGTGGAACCCCCTCAGTATTGGGAGAGGGAGAGGACGGAATCTCAAATTAACAACTTAAAATAGGGTTGAATTTGAAACTCAGAGACGGCCTTATACATATAAATTTTGGATCCCGGGTTAAAACCACCCTTAGATAAAGGCAAACCAATCATTTATCTCCCTTTTGCTTATCGAAATTTTTATTAATTTGCCGTTAACTTTGGCCCGTTCGAAAATAATTTTATGCCACCTCGGGAATAATTATTCTATTATTATTCCTTTTTCAGAAGTTCAATAAAAGGACGACAAAAATTATATATTTATAAATTTCATAATTATTTCGACGGCCCATCGGGTTTGGTTTATTAGAAAATTTGAAGCTAAAATCGACTTAAAAGGACAAAGTGCTTATCATTAATTAAACCAATTCCTATTTAATTATAATTATGCAAGGAATTGGTTGGAAATTATCCAAAACCCATCTAAAAATAGTTTAAGAATGGATAAATTTATGACGGTGGAAATGTTTTAAGGTTTGAACAAACTATTTCAATTGTATTATAAGGGAGGTCCCAACCACCCAGGCCAAAATCGGGATTTTTGTTACTAACCGACGAGCACGATTTTTTTTCCTAACCCCAATTCGCCGGTCCTAAATTCAATGTTTCAAATCCCCGTCAGACTCGTCGCGCGGCCGATGTCCCCTTCTCGCTTACGGCCGGATCATTTTGGGAGAGGAGGCGCTAACAGAGCGGTTTGAAATTATGCTGATGTATTTCTAATGATGGGAAAAGTTAACCCTTCACTTAACAAAATTAAGCATAGCATTAAAGACAACGATGAGATAAGGTATCAAAAATTATCGGTACCCGTATTACATAGAGATGAAGTTAGGGACCAGATAAGCAAAGATGTTGAATCAAGGCATTTCCGACCATCGGAATCCGCGTGGAGCCTCCCTTATTTGGTTCCAAAAAATCCGACATCCGGTAAAAATTGCGGCCGGCCGGAAATTTCCCGCAAACCAAAGAAAAACATGACGATAATTTCCGATACCCAACCAAAAACGGCTCCTGAAATTAAACTTGGGAATTTTCAATCTCTTTGGACCTAGGCTAGCGGGGTTCCTATCAGGTTGGAGATGAATCCCACCATTAACCCAAGACAGCATTCAATGTCGAGAATGGTCACCCGAATTTTTACGCTGCCAATGGGTTAAAAACTCTCCGTCCACCTTTCCCATGTTGGACAATTTTAAAGACCCACAAAACACTTTTGTCTAGTTTATTTAGATGATATTAGTTTTCAATTTCTCTTCAAGGAACATATAAACCTGGAGAAGGGTGTTCCAAAAAGCTAAAAATTCTTTAAGAACAAATGGATAAGTCTGAATTTTCTTGAAACGAAACGGCCTACCTTTGGGATTTAAATTAAAGATGGTATCAAACCCAACCCGGAAAGATTTGAATTTAAAGATCCCCCCTACTACACCCCAAAGAAATAAAACAGTTTTCGGTTTAGGGGTTTATTCAAAATTATTCCTGATTTCCCCAACGTTAAAACCCTTAAAATGTTTAAAAAAGGTAGGAAAATCGTAATTAACGCCGGTATACAAGTTGTTTTGAAAATGCAAAGAGCCCTAATTTGGCCCAATTCTTCAGTCTAGATTTTTCTAAAATTTCATCCTTACAAACGCATCTAAATGCAAAGGCACAGTATTATTACAAGGTTTGGTTGGGAATAAGCCCGTATGCTAGCGCGTACCAAACGATAAGGAAACTAACTATGGTACTTATCGAAAAGGGAACTTTGCTATCAAAGGGCATTAAATATTTCGATATTTATTTGGACGAAATTTAAAATCAAAACGGACCATAAAACCACTCCAGTTGGTTTAAGAAACTAAAGGAAACCTAACCTCGTTTAACCTTTGGAAACTTAAACCTCGGAATCGTTTCTCTTAGTATATAAAAAGGTAGTAATTGTAAGCAGACGCTTTGTTCCTTTCCAAATTAATAACGGAAGAAATCAGTTCAGTTGTTAAACCCGTCGAATCCCACCTTCCGGGAAAATTGTCTACAGCCTTCGGCTCCTACCAAGTTTAAAAATCCAATTTTAGAAGTCCCAATTGTTTAGAACCACAAAAAAATTTAGGGAATGTTAAGGTTGTTTGGGATATCAAAAAGCGACCGACGGCTTTAAACCCTTCGATACGATACTAGGACATCCTACGGTGTCCAATCCAACAAATTTGGATGTAATGAATGTAATTAAAAATATGTCAATCCAAAGGAAAACCGCGGTTTATTAATCCACCGCTTCCATTTTTGGATATATTTCCCTATTATTCCAAAAATTTAAAATTGCCATGGTTTAAGTTTATCAAAATTTAAAGTGGAAAATATAAAAGGAAACCCGGCAAAAAAATAAAAGGATTCCATGGGAGGGAAACAACCCCCGGAATAAAAGTAACCTCGCGTTATCCCTCGATATTATTGGCCTAAGATGAAGGACGATTATCAAAAAAAATAGTTGTACGGTTGCGGTTCAAGCAAAAAATGACCTAATCCCATTGGAACAACGCAACAAGGTTCCCCGGCTACGGAAACCATTAAATTGTTCACATGGTTTCTTTAATTAAAACGAAAATATTTTTTGTCAATATTCTCTAAATGTCAAACCCACATTTCGCGACGGTGCCAACAATCAACACCCTTAAAAGCCCCACAATTTTTGCATCACGGTTTTCCACAAACAATAGTATCGATAAGGACCAATTTGAACCAGTTGTTTAAAGGTTGTAACTCCAAAAATAAAAACCATCATAAAACTTTTGCCACATAGTCCAAACGATAACGGGGATCTAAGGTTTTCACTCAATTGTTGGAACATCTTCTTATCCTAAAATTAACTCCAAAAGATCAAAGATATTTCCAATCTGGTTCCCCTTGGAATCAGCACAATGGTTCGATCCACCCGTTTACCAATGTAGACCTTCGATATAATAACCGGCCACTTTGATCCCGGCGCGATCCTTTTGATATTAATTGTCTGGATTTTGCAACAAATACATGCCAAAATCCCACCCAGATATGGAAAATTATATACAATTCTTTAATGAGTTAATGTTACCAAATCGCACCAAATCATAGAAAATTTAAAAAGGACCGCGAACCCGAAATCGAATAAACCAACCTGATCAGGGTCTTTATCAGCGAATCCTTTACAAACCGTCAAAAATTAGGCCCGCGATATAGCCAGGATAAAGTTTTGCGAATCCCCCATACAATACATCCAAAAAGGGCCCGGTGGCGAAAAAATCGATTTTAAAGGTCCCTAAAAGGGCCCAATTGTTGCGGGTGCCTCGGTCCTTGATTGCTCCATTCGATAACGGCTCAAATCAATCGAAAGTGGCGGTCCGACGTGGCCCCGGGAACCCTTTTCGACTGGGGCAACCAGGCTAATTCTCATACCATACTTTTTCCAGGCATTGAACTTAAAGATATAAGGATAAAAGCCCATATTTGCAAATTCAATTATCGGTTTAAAAGCCGTTGATAATCCATGCACCTTGCTTATGAACTCCAAATAGAATATTTATCCTAAATTAAAAAAGTTTTATACTTCATTTAAAATATTAAACCAATGCGAACAAAAAAGGGTCTCATTGATGGTTTTGGAAATTAATTAAGACTATCACGGCAACGGATTATTCAGATCGTCGAATGAAACTATCAAAATTCTTCAGAATAATAAATAAAATTGCCAATCAAGTAAATGCATGGTTGCTTTAACCGAATGGATGGTAAGCATTCGAAAATTATAACTAAATTAGTAAAATCAATCCAAAATTAAACCTTTTGCAGCCATCCCTAAATCCCAAAACTCAACGGGATTCCAATCTTTATAAAAATACGGATTTGTTCAAACTTGGTATAATTACAGAAAATGTAATATATATTAGCCGATTAACAAGAATAAAGGGAATATTTTAGGTTTATTCGTGCATCGCAACCATCATTCTATTATAAGTTTGAGGTTTTAAGTTAATTTAAGATATTAGAATCAAATATATAAAAAGAAATATATTTAACTTAGAACCAAAGAAATTACGAAATAATTAAGCCAAATTATTTTTTTCGGGAGACAGAATGTTTAATTTTTAAAAATACCTATATTTTCCCGGGCATTCGACTTATAAACCGTCCGTCGCCCCAAAAAACCGGAGGCCTCATCCTCCTTTCCATTGATGCAACAAAAGGGAGGAAGGGGCCATGGAGGCCGAATGCCCGAAGTACGGTAACTGGAATTTGCCCGGAGATAAGATGGACCAACTTCATCAGGCGGACCTTTGCGCTCATAATTAACCTTTTAGGAAACTGCGAGATGACCACCGTAACTCTATCAAGGGATCGCCTTGGAGGGAACTCGATCGGAACATTCGTCTTATCTTTCCCCAATATGGCGAAGATACGTGGCGAAATTCTCCGGAGGGACTACAACAACGTCATCGGTCCTACCTGTCCACCATCCCGGCTAACTTTCCCCCTTGGGGTTTACCATCCCAACAGCAACGAACAAGTTGAAGGAACGCCTTTTTGAAGATCCTTGGGGAATCCAGATGACACAAACCGTTAACAATCTTTCCTCATGTTCACCTAAATCAATTGACTCCAAGAGGTTGGGAAACCCAACATCATATTCTGGTTGCAACCGCCTACAAATGAAAAATCTCGTCGGTTTATTTACCAATACGACGATACCATTGTATGTTTGGTCCATAAACACTCCATCATCCTGTGTTAAAACTAGGGGATTGTTATGGATGCTCTAAAGCCCCCTCAGGTGAGCCCGGGGGTCTGTTCGCAGCCCAAAAACCTGGACCCAATAAGAACAAACTTCCTACCCCAAGTCTCAGAAGTAGTTGTTGCCTCAAGGGGAAAAGGGTTATATTGCAAGGCCCTTAGCAAATTGCAACTACCGGCGTCATTTTCATTGCAACATCGATTCGGCAGGGTCAAATATGCTGCGTCAAACGAGCCGGACACAAGGCAAATATTTCAATCAACGGGAACGGTTTCGACGAACCCCAAAGGCCGCCATCCGACGCCCTTCCTGGGAAGTTTCCATCGTGTTGAATTACTTACGGATAATTTCAATTACTTATTCCATTTCCATCGAAAGGTAATTTAAACTGGCTTTGCTTTCAAATTAAATTTATTTTCTTAATTAAATTTATATCCGCAATTTTGAGTTTTTGGGCCCGACGGCCCCATAATTTATTCTTTTTCCTTATTTATTTATTTATTTATTTTTTATATATCTTATTATTTAATTATTTTAGTTTTTAGAATATTATACATTATTAAATAAAATTATTTTACATTTTATCGCGTTTATTTTAATTTTAAATTCCGACGTTTCGAACTTTCTTTCCAAGGGCCGTGGTTCAAGGGGAACCCCGGCCGCTGGAAATTTAAGAAAGACCATTTCCGTTTAAAAAATGGTATATTTTCAATTTTTGACCATTAAAATATTATTGTAAACTAAAAAAAACAATTTAACATCGTTTAATTAACTGTCTCCATTCACCAATTAAAAGCAAAAAATAATAGGCCAAAACTCCATATTTTAGTATTTTGAGGAATTTTAAACTTGATCACGTGAGTTTTCGGTTTCGGTTTCGTTTCCGAACCGAAACGGAAATTCAATTAATTAAATTCAAATATCTTTATTCAATATGAAGTTTCCCTTCTTGGTTTTTCAAACACCACTACCACCGGTTGGAAAAAAGGACCCCGAATGGAAAGAACCGGGAAAACTCATGGGCTATTTTTGTCATCTTTTAAAAATAACAAACATTTTGATAATTGGACAACCCATAATTTTGAAACAGGACCTGGGAGGCGTTTCAAAAGGCCTTGTTTTAAAATTCATTAAATTAATTTTAAACATAAACGTTCCTTTTCCTTTAAATTTATTAAAGAAATTTTGAACGTTTCTGGGATTTTTTTGGAAAACGTATAACATTGTCCTAAAAATTTTACTTATTCTTCGATCTGGTTGGAAGGAATTTAGATTATTTTGTTCCTTTATCTATTTATAAAACATCCACAAGTCTTGGGAAATCTTCTTTTTTCCACCACATTAAATTTTCAAATATGTTTGAGAGCTAACGGTCATTATTTTTATTTCCAATTGAACTTTCTTGATTCTTTTTAGTTATAGACTGCACGGTGCGCGTTTTGGAGGACAAAGATCGTATTAGTATCGCCATTTCCCAGTAGAAGTCCATAAGACATAATACTATGAAAATAGCTAAAATATACTAAACGAGCTGTCTCACGTCGTTATAATCTAATTCTTTTCAGCGTAAGTTGCAAATGTTACTTCTAGCCTATTAATATAGGGGCCCATTGTAGTTTCATTCTACAGTTATTCCTAGAAATACAGTTGATTCAACTACGTCTAACCTCCCATTTATAACACTTCAAATTTACCATGTTTCACATTAGGAGTCATGAATCTAATACATTTGTTTTCCTTTGGTTTAATAGCAAGTTATTAACACTAAACCAATTCGCTACTCTAGAGATATTATTTACATCGTCATTTATTGACGTATGTCGTTTAATTTAAAAATTAGAGGTATCATCTGCAAATAATACTATCTCTTCGCCATTATTTATCATACATGTAAGTCGTTTATATAAATGAGGAAGAAAAAGGCCCAGAATGGATCCTTGGGACCCCATATTTACCAGAGCCCCGGAGATCTTTACCATTCACGTCAACCCTCTGAATTCGATGGCTCAAGTACGAAGACAGAAGGTTGAGTGCGTATTCTATATAGTGACGTAATTTCCTACCAGGGTCTCAGATGTACACAATCAAAGCCTTTTGAGATCACAGAAATGCCTAAAGCATCCTGTGATGCTTCCAAACCTCAAAATGCTTTTGACTAGCCTGATGCCTGCGTCGTTGTTGAGCCCCTAGTGAATCCATACTGCTTGTTATTTAAAGGCAATTACGATTAAAATGTTTTACTAATTGATTTAGTAAGAGTTTTCAAATAATTTACTAAGAGTAGGCAGTATAGATATTGGTCTGAAGTTATTAGGTCCATTTACATCCTGATTTAAATATCGGAATAATTTTTATCTTCATTAGGTCAGGAAACTCGCCCTTCTGATACTTACATTGAATATTGCTGCTAGGTGGGTGATTGCATCGATATAGAACTTATCACCTAACGAGATCCCCATAGGTCTGTAGTTTTTTATCTAAAGTTTTAAATGTCTTACATATCTCCGTATTTACGTCCGTAAAATTAAAATTCTCTGTACATTCATTGGTATTATCTTTTAATAGTGACTCAGCAACTGTTGGAGAAGATAAAAGTGACTTAGGTAAAACCGGAATGTCGAAAAATTTTCGAAATAAAGTAGCAACATCTTCGTCAGCTTCTATGGAACGGTCATCAATATTTAGAGTTATATTAGAGTTGCTCTTACCCTTCAGCTTCACTGTGATATACTCCAAGTCATTTTTATTTTGTCTGATGAATTTTTATTTTTTTTTCAGTATAAGTTCGCGACAGTACAAACTTTTTAAATATTTTGAATAAGACTTGACATGTGCAACAAAGGTCTTATATATGATTATATGTTTTTCACGTAAAAGCTCATATAATCTTTGCCTTTTGAATTCCAACTGTTGCCATTCACTAAAGCTAGAACCTTGATTTAACCGTTTTAGAAGTAAATATGGTTTAAATTCTTTCCTTATAAAAGAGAATAATGTATTATACAGCACATGTGGTTATCATCATACTGTAAATAGTCAATTTTGTAATATATTACTAAACTTCTCAATACGTTTTTATACATGAACAAACATAATTTTTTATTTTTGTCCGATATTTTATTTCTAAAAAGCAAGCTGACAGTGGTCAGAACTTAATTTTTAATTATTGACTTGTTTAAGGTTTACAGTTTGTAATATATTATCTATACATGTCAAGTTCATTATTCTAGTAGGTTCAAGAAATAAATTGATTAGGTTATAGAACTAACAATGATCTGAATCTAATTGTGGTTGTAGAATTATCTAATAAATTAATATTAAGTCACAAATATTATAATATTTGTTAGATTAGATACTATAATATCTCTTCTAAACCTTCAAAAGGTTCATATAACGAATTGGGAGTCTGTATACGCATACAACAATGAAATGCTCCAGCCTCTGCGGCTATTTAATAGTCCGTTCAATGAGGGCTCACAACATCTTTGATTTTATATTTTAAAGCTTATTAATAAATATTAAAGAACCCGTATAGCTTTATTCTACTGAACAGGCTAGCAACCTGGTGACATCCAAATCAGGCATAAATTGATGTTCTTGAAGCCAGTGCTCAGTTATACATAAAATATCTATTTTACAGCTATTTAAGAATGGCTCAACTTCATGTTCATACTGGCAATTCCCTGTATATTTTGATGTACCAGGTTTATACAATAGTTATTATTATTAAAAGTTTTATTATTTAAAATACATTATTAATTGTAAAAAAATTTTATTTATTGTGAAGAGGTTTCCTCCGTTGTCTTAATATTTAATTTAAATTACTTGGAACGATTCCAAATTGAGAGAGTCAATGTTTGATCCTGCTCAGAAGCGGGTCTGGTTAGCCAACCATTGCTGTGTTTTAAAATACAATAGCATACAAACTAGCTAATTGTTTTTATAAAAATTAGATAGGTAAACCCTATTGATGTCAAATAACAATTATTATACCTTTCAAAACTTTCGTTTCGGTTTCGGCGGAAAAACAGTTTCGGTCGGACTCTATTGATTAATTAGTTTAATTAATTAATTATTTATTTATCGATTTATTTATTACTTTGACTTATTAACGTAGTTCTTATTTACTTTACTTCTTTTTTGTTACTTGGTTATTTACTAATTTACCTAGTTAATTTATTTATTATTTATTTAAATATCTATTTATTTTCTATTTATTTATCTATTTGTTTTTATTTATTCATTTACTTATTCTTAATTACTTATTTACTAATTTCTTATTTACTTATTCACTTATTTACTTATTTACTAATTTTTTTATATACTTGTTTATTTATCTATCTGTCTGTCTATCTATCTATCTTTTATTAATTTATTTATTTATTTACTTATTAATATATTTACTTATTTACTTATTTATCTTACTTACTTGTATTCCTTATTACTTATTTTTTTAATTTCTTGTTTATTTATTATTTATTTATTTTTATAAATTAATTGTTTAAATAATTAATTTTTTTTTTTTTTAATTTATTTATCGATTTATTTATTTATTTACTATTTACTTATTAATATATTCACTTATTTACTTATTCTCTAATTTACTTATTTACTATTCACTTATTTACTTATTTTTCTTATTTACTTATTCACTTATTACTTATTTATTATTTTCTATATACTTGTTTATTTATCTATCTGTCTATCTATCTATCTATCTTTTATTAATTAATTAATTTATTTATTATATGATTTATTTAATTTAATTTTTTATTTATTTATTTATTTATTTATTTATTTATTTTTTTTTTTTATGTATTTCCTTTTTTTATTTATTTATAAATTAATTAATTAATTTATTTAATTATTTACATATTTACTTTTTTTATTTATCTTGCTTTTTGTCTATTTATTTATTTATTAATTTATTACTTATTTTTTATTTACTTGTTTTTTATTTTTATCGTATTTATTTATCTTGTGTATCTATTTATTCATCTATTTATTAAATAATTTATTTATTTATTAACTTATTTATTTAATTATTATTTATTCATATTTCTATTTATTTTTCTATTTATTTGTTTATTCATTTATTTATTTATTTACTTATTAACTTATTTACTTATTTTTTAATTTACTTGTTTATTTATCTATTTATTTATTTTCTAATTTATTTATGTATTTATTAATTTTTTATTAAATAATTGATTAAATAATTAATTAATTTTTTTTGTTGTTATTATCGATTTATTTTTTTTACTTATTTACTTATTAACATATTTACTTATTTACTTATTTACTTATTCTCTAATTTACTTATTTACCTAGTTATTTATTTATTAATCCTTTTATTTATCTATCTGTCTTTCTATCTATCTATTATTAATTAATTTATTTATTTATTAATTCATTTATACATATTTATTTATTTTTATTTATTTATTCATTGATTTATTTATTTTTATTTTTATCAATTTTTTATATATTTTATTTACTTATTTACGTACTTTTTATTTTCTGGTTTATTTGTCTATTATTTATTTATTAATTAATTTATTTATTTATTAATTAATTAATTTATTATTAATTTATTTATTTATCGATTTATTAATTTATTTATTTACTTTTACCATATTTATCTTATTCTTATCTTATTTACTTCTTTACCTATTTTTTATTTATTTGTTTTTTATCTATTTATTTATTTATCTGTCTATCTATCTATCTATCTATTATAATTAATTAATTAATTTATTTATTATTAACTTATTTATTTTTTTTTACTTATATACTTATTAACTTATATTTTTAATTCTTGATTATTTATCTATTTATTTATTTATCTGTCTATCTATCTATCTATCTATTTATTTATTTTTATTTACTATTTAGCATTAACATATTTACTTATTCTTATTCCTTGTTATATATTTATCAACTTATTTACTTACTTTCTTACTTATTTGTTTCATTTATTCATTCATTCATTCGTCCATTTATTTATTTATTTATTTATATATCTATAAATTTATCTTTTATTTATCTATTTATATTTTATTTTAATTTTTATTTGTATATTTATTTATTTATTTATTTTTATTCCTTTTTACTTATTTTCTTTATTTATTATATACCATATATATATATTATTTATTTTTTTATTTATTTATTTTTTTTATTTTTATTTTGACTAGTGAATCCATACTGCTTGTTATTTAAAGAGCAATTACGATTAAAATGTTTTACTAATTGATTTAGTAAAGAGTTTTCAAATAATTTACTAAGAGTAGGCAGTATAGATATTGATCTGCAAGTTATTAGAATTCATCAGCCATCCTGATTTAAATATCGGAATAATTTTGCTATGCTTCCATTAGGTCAGGAAACTCGCCCCTTCTGATACTTGTTGAATATTGCTGCTAGGTGGGTGATATTACATCGATATGAACTTATCCGCAACAGTCCCCATAGGTCTGTAGTTTTTTTTTTATATCCTAAGTTTAAATGTACTTACGTATCTCATTATTTACGTCCGTAAAATTAAAAATTCTCTGTATTCATTGGTATTATCTTTTAATAGTGACTCATGACTGTTGATAAAGTGACTGGTAAGCGAAAACCGGAATGTCCGAAAAATTTTTCGAAATAAATGCTGCTTTATCTTCGTCAGCTTCTATGGAACGGTCATCAATATTTAGAGTTATATTAAATTTTCTTACCCTTCAGCTTCACTGGCGTGATATACTCCAAGTCATTTTATTTTGTCTGATGAATTTTTTAATTTTTGCCTTGCAGGGTTTTGGCAGTGACTTTTCCCAAATGTTTTTGAATAACTTTTGACATGTGCAACAAAAGGTCTTAATATGATTATATGTTTTCATAAAAAGCTCATATAATCTTTGCAATTTCAACTGTACCACACACATTCTTTCACTTTTCACTTCTGAGAACCACTTCCAGTTTAACCATTTTAGAGTAAATATAGTTTAAATTCTTTTCCATATAAAAGAGAATAATGTAATTATACAGCATATGAGTTATCATCATACTGTAAATAGTCAATTTTTACTTAATATGTACTTCAAACTTCTCAATACGTTTTTATACATGGGAACAAACATAATTTTTTATTTGTATTTTTGTCGATATTTATTTAATCTAAAGAAGCAAAGCTGTACAGTGGTCAGAACAATTTTTAATTGTTAACTTGTTTAAAGGTTTACAGTTTGTAAATATATTGTATCTATACATGTAGCAGAAGTCTCAGTTATTCTATTAGGTTCAAGAAATAAATTGATTAGGTTATATGAACTTAACAATGATACGAATCTAATTGTGGTTGTAAATTATCTAATAAATTAATGAAGTCACCACAAATTATAATATATTTATTAGATTCAGATAGCTTTAATAATATCTCTTCTTCACAACCAAGGTTCATATAACAGAAGTGGGAGATGTATGCACATACAACAATGAAATGCTCCAGCTCTGCGAGCTATTTCAATAGTCCGTTCAATAGAACTCACAACATCTTTGATTTTTTTTTTATATTTTAAGAAACATTATTAATAAATATTAAAGAGCCACCGCGTACTAGCTTTACATCTCTACTGAACAGGCTAGCAACCTGGTGACATCCAAAATCAGGCATAAATTGATGTTCTTGAAGCCAGTGCTCAGTTATACATAAAATAATATCTATTTTACCAGCTATTTAAAAGAATAGCTCAACTTCATGTTCCTTACTGGCAATTCCCTGTATATTTTTGATGTACCAGGTTTATACAATAGTTGACAGTAAAAGTTTTATTATTTAAAAATACATTACTTAATTGTAAAAAATTTTATTTATTATTGCAAGAGGTTTCCTCCGTTGTCTTAATTTAAATTACTTGGAACAGATTCCAAATTGAGAATTAATGTTTGATCCTGCTCAATAGAAATGTGGTCTGGTTAGCCAAGCCATTGGCTGTGTTTTTAAAAGAAAAT
Organism: Lamproptera curius; assembly: GCA_029286875.1. Classification (NCBI taxonomy): domain Eukaryota; kingdom Metazoa; phylum Arthropoda; class Insecta; order Lepidoptera; family Papilionidae; genus Lamproptera; species Lamproptera curius. The sequence goes on from JAGSMT010000590.1 coordinate 54,443, forward strand.
ACAATAACATATAAAAGCTAGCTAATTGTTTTTATAAAAGTGAATAGGTAAACCCACAATGAATGTCAAACCATAATTATTATACGCTTTCAAATGAAACTTTCGGTTTCGGTTTCAGCCGGAAAAACCAGTTTCGGTCGGACTCTATTGATTAATTATTTAATTAATTAATTAATTTATTTATTTAATAAATTTATTTATTTACTTATTTGCCAATAACATAGTTATGACCCCACTTTTTTTACTTCTTTTTATTTACTTGGTTGTTACTATTTCCTAGTTATTTATTTATTTATTTTAATTTAAATATCTATTTATTTTCTGTTATTTATCTATTTGTTTATTTATTTATTCATTTACTTGTAATTACTTATTCTTAATTTCTTATTTACTTCCATTTCCTTATTTACTTGTTACCTAATTTTTTATATACTTGTTTGTTTATCTATCTGTCTATCTATCTGTCTATCTTTTATTAATTTATTTATTTGTTGCTTATTAATATATTTCTTATTTACTTATTTTCTTATTTACTTATTTACTTATTCATATTTACTTATTTTTAATTTACTTGTTTATTTATGTATTTATTTTTTTATAATTAATTGTTTAAATAATTAATTTTTTTTTTTTTAATTTGTTATCGATTTATTTATTTATTTATATTTATTAATATATTCATATTCTTATTCTCTAATTTACTTATTCTATTTCCTTATTTACTTATTTTCTGTTGCTTATTCCTTATTTACTTATTCTTATTTTCTATATATAACATTTATTTATCTATCTGTCTGTCTATCTATCTATCTTTTATTAATTAATTAATTTATTTATTTATGTATTTATTTAATTTAATTTTATTTATTTTGTTATTTATTTATTTATTTATTTTTTTTTTTTTTTTATATTTCCTTTTTGTTATTTATAAATTAATTAATTGATTGACACAATTATTCACGTATTTACTTTTTTATTTTCTTGCTTTTTGTCATTGTTTATTTATTAATTTGTTACCTTGTTTTTTATTTGCTTGTTTTTTATTTTTATCTATTTGTTGTTATCTGTGTAACTATTTATTCATCTATTTCTTAAATAATTTATTTATTTATTAACTTATTTGTTAATTATTTATTCATATTTCTATTTATTTTTCTATTTATTTGTTTATTCATTTTATTTGTTGTTTACTTGATAACTTATTTACTTATTTTTTTAATTACTTGTTTGTTATCTATTTGTTATTTATTTTTCAATTTATTTGTCTCATTTATTAATTTTTATTAAATAATTGATTAAATAATTAATTAATTTTTTTTATTTATTTATTTGTCGATTTATTTTTTATTTACTTGTTACTTATTAACATATTTACTTATTTACTTATTTACTTATTCTCTAATTTACTTATTTACCTATAGTTATTTATTTATTAATCACTGACTTTATATCTGTCTTTCTATATCTATCTATTTATTAGTCAATTTATTTATTTATTAATTCATTTATATACACTTATTGTTATTCATTGTTATTTATTCATTGATTTATTTTATTTATTTATTTTTATCAATTTTTTTATGTATTTATTTATTTATATTTACGTACTTTTTTTTTTATTTTCTGGTTTTGTTTGTCTGTTGTTATTTATTAATTAATTTATTTATTTATTAATTAATTAATTTATTATTAATTTATTTATTTATCGATTTATTAATTTATTTATTACTTTTACCATATTTACTTATTTACTTATTCCTTATTTGCTTCTTTACCTATTTTTTTATTTATTTGTTTTTTTTATCTATTTATTTATTTATCTGCATGTCTATCTATCTATCTATTAATTAATTAATTAATTAATTTATTTTATTATTAACTTATTTATTTATTTATTTACCTATACTTATTAACACTATTTTTAATTGTAAGTTATTTATCTATTTATTTTATTTATCTGTCTATCTATCCTATCTATATTTATTTATTTTTATTTACTTATTTACGTATTAACATATTTACTTATTTACTTATTCACTTGTTTATATGTTATCAACTTATTTACTTACTTTCTTACTTATTATTTTCATTTATTCATTCATTCATTCGTCCATTTATTTATTTATTTATTTATATATCTAAATTTATCTTTTATCTATTTATTATATTTTATTTAATTTTTTTTTATTTGTATATTTATTTATTTATTTATTTACTTATTCACTTTTTACTTATTTTATTCATTTATTTATTATTATATATATATATATATATCTATTTATTTATCTTTTTATTGATTTATTTATTTTTATTTGTTGTTTATTTTTATTATTATTTATTTTTTGATTTACTTATTTACTTTATTATATTTATATATACTTATTTACTTTTTATTATATAGTTGATTACTTATTTACTTATTTACCCTTTTAATTATTTATTTTATTAAGTACAATTGATCAAGTTTTGTTGTTGCTTGTCGTTTGGAGGTTGTTTCAATTGTTTAATATTAATTTACTTTTGAGAAGTGTAATGTTTTTATTTAAAGTTAAATCATAAGTTAAACTTATTACCTAAAATTAGTGGAAAAATAGTTTAATTTACATATATAATTCATTATCAATCCTTGCAGCAACCTTTACGATATAACAAGTTAAGTTTTCAAAGATAAGTTTAGTAATGCCATAAATCTTTCAGCCAACTTTAGCACTTGAAAAGTATAATTGGCTTTTAAAAATTTTTCAGCCATTAAAAATAAAATAAATTTCTGCTTACCCTCTACTAATACAATCATATTTAATAAAAATGACATTTTAATCTTTTTTATTTTTAAATCTAATTTTAATTTTTATATTTAAAACGTTTCGAACACTTTCAATATTTTTTGCTACGGGTAAACAATAGAAATAATTAACTAGATTTAAATTATTGTGTATTGGTCCTAGAGAATATTGCACAATCACAGCCAATCTAACTTTTAAAATTTTAAGGTCGTTTAACTAAACTTTATGACATGTGATACAATGCTTGTTAATAAATGAAAACATAAACGAAATTTTATCCATGCGTCGGATGGGCATGTAAAAGTCGGTCCACCATCAACCCGCATTGGACCGGCGTGGTGGATACGGTCCAAATCCCTAATGGATAGGGGTGTATTGGGAGGCCTATGTCCAGCAGTGGACTAACAATGGCTCATGATTGTGATGTGTTTTACTCTGAAATCATGTAATGGTTGAGACAGTAAAGACGGACAGACATAAAGAGTTACTTTTGCATTTATAATATTATTAATGATTTGGAATTATGGACTAGGTTAATAGTATGCATTAGCGGTAGTTTTATTGTTTTTCATTGATATTTTGATTGTTTTAATACACAAGTGGTTTAAAATTCACAATTTAAACATACAAAATACTGACTCATATATTTGTGTAAACTAAGATGAACCTTTTAATCATATAAAACGACTTATCGCAAAACGACACCGGTCTTTTGGATTCTACTTTGTACATTGCTGATCCATTTCTTGATTACATAGCAAATAAGGATATTTCAAGTAGAGTATTTTGAATCTGTTGTAAATAAAGAGTACATTGTGAGAGTTAAAGGCGTATATTATATGCCGGTAAAATAATTCAAAGATCCTCTTTTCAATTTATTCAGAGATAATCTCAGAAACAAGTTGTCTAAATATTTAATAATCAGTGTATATGTAGCTTAACGAAAATGCTTATCAATATAAGTAAAAACTAACATAGTTATAATCGAGAAAATCGAAATATTTTCTGTAAGTGATGTTTTATTCCTTTTTTTTTAAATCTATGGTAAAATTTTCTATTTGTACCTTACAATTTCTGCTAATATTTTATATTATTATTATTAGAATAAAAAATCTTAATGGTACTAAAATCTTAGGAGATTTACGTTGCTGAAACCTTCGCTAGGATCGTCGGTCATAAATCATTTTATTAGTACAAGGAAGTAAGTTTCTTATTATTATTAAATAAATACAACTCCGTGGTTTAGCGGTATTGGCCATTGCTTCATAACCGCAGGTCGTGGGTTCAAATCCCGCGGAGAAACTACTTTGTGTTATCGTGGTTTCTGGTTGGTCTGGACAATTTGGACCGATCTACCAATTGTCAGAAAAGCAAGATGATCTATGCGTCCGATGGCATAGTAAATATTCCACGGTCTGACTGATCATGAAAACTCAAAGAAATAATGCGTAGGTTAATACATTGAAACAAGTAACAATACAAGTTCTAATATATTACGTCGTGACATTTATATTATCAGATATTTATTGCTAAGCTCAAAGGTGACCATTAGTTGCAGCCACTTTCGATAAAGGCTTTGCCATATTTTATCCTTATTTCTTTGCTTAAATTTTATTGTGTTTCAATAAGTCCTATACTTCTTTTTGTTATATACCTTTCTAATATAAGTACAGTAAGGTTTATTATGGAAAAAAAAGCTAAGCTCTCCGTGCCATGTGGCCGGCCCATTGCCACTTCAGCTTGCTAACTCTAAGAGCTATGTCGGTCACCATCGTTCTACTACTGATGTCTACATTACGCACTCTATCACGCAGAGGAATAAATTTTATATTATAGCATAAGTAAAACGATGTGCATAATTCCTATGTGGCTTTGAATTAGCTAACTAAAATGACATGAACTTTATTCTTGATATTTTTTTTTGCCTATAGTAGTTTTTCGTATATAAGAATAACGCTATAAACAGTTAACCAATTGAAATAAATCTAAGACAAACAAATACACATAAGTTTAATTGTTGTTTGTCTCTTAAATAAAATAATTACTGACTATGGGACATTAGTACCAAGAGGAAGAAACCTTTCCTTACTAACCTTCTACTAGTACTTACCTCAAAACCATATTCCATTAAATTTGAAACAAAGAGGTCAGTATGTTACAATACTAAATTGCTTTAATTTGCAAGTAATTATTATAAAAATTTGCTTTAAAGTCATCGATTTATTTATTATTACCTAAAATTATATATAATTGCTTTTAATTTCAAATAATGTAAACATTATGTTAGCTTCTGTAAACATTCTGTGAACATCTTTCAATGAGGAAGTACTCGATTTGGGGTGTACGTTTTGTTATATGTGTGAGTGACAAATACGTTTTATCCGCTCCTAGTGTTCCGATTTTAATAATTCCTTTTTACTCAGTAGGCAGTAGGTAATCGATTAAATTTCAAACGCCGGGTGAGCCTTAAGAGATAGATTAAGATGTGTTACACTTATTGTAAGTAGCATTGAATATACAAAAAAAAATTGTATACTCTTTTGAGAAGGCGGTCAATAAGATAGGTTCCCTTCGGTGCATCTCATACACACATTCACTTCTACATCCTCTGTTATGTAAATAAACTATCCCCAAATTATCGTTCGACGTATTTAACAAAGCATCTTTAGTATTTGGCTCTAACTAAAACTGTATACACATGCCTAAAGGACTGAGAACAAAGCTTGAAGTTAGTTCGAAGGCCACCGATAACAGTGTTCTATAGAGACGGGTTCCTACTAAGCAATAAATTAATTATTATAAGACAATAATTTTCTAACTATCAATAGCACAAAAGTTTATCTTTATGACGACTCCTGAATAGATATTTTACTCTTTATAAGTAAGCAATTACATGTAACATCCGAAATATTTACTGAAAATATAAATGAGGAAAGGTATTAAACCCAGAGGCGATTGAGGTGTTAAAAAAAATGAAACAACATAACGAAATTCTAATAGAGTTGAAAAATTCCAAAAAAGAAAAAAATATCACAAAAATGATCAATCAAAAAAGTGTTGTAATTACTTAGATGGCAAATATTTTCGATGCCTCATGAGACGCTTACGATAAGACCAAGGTGAGCATACGGTAAATACTTTTCAATTCTAATTCAGATAATTTTAAAAATAACAAGAATTATAATCGCATATTTAATTTAACAAATAAATATAAATTTTGTAGATTTTTAGGGCACAATTTTAATTATTTTCATATTAAATTACTTTTTTTTCAGATATTTCGCGTTTATCTTTCCGGAATGGTCACGGGCAGACTATTTGACCGACTACAAAATGTCGGAAACATATATATAAATCGAGAATCTAAACAAACGAGAAAAATTCGTAATTAATTTATTTAATATAATTTTGTTTTTAATATGTGACGTTTTTTGTTAATTTTTTTTTATAAATTAAACTAAGTGTGCAATGGTACGTGAAATTTAGTTAAACGATTATTTATTTATAAAACTATTATAAAAGTAGTTATTTATAAAGGAAATAACGAGAAAAAGATGCAAAAAATTATTTATAAAACAAAAAAAAATTTTATAAAAAGTAAATGAATCATACTGTACTGCCGTAGATAATTAATTTAATGTGTGAAGTTTGATTAAAAAATAATTCAATAGCTACTCCATATGCCCAGATTACATTGGTCTTAATGAAATATTTAATTAAATTTATAAAATTAATGTATCGTAACAACTCTAAGGGCCGTAGTAAAAGTATTCGTATTAAAAGGCTAATTAATGCATCACCAACTTAGGAGGTTGTCGTTAAATCATTGCGTCTTTACGCCTTAATTAAGATCCATCTTCGTCTTTTGTTTTTTTAATTAGAGTATTTAATTAAATTAAACGTTTACAGAAATTTCGTCATGTTCAATTATTTTCAGAAAAAAATTAAATAAGAGGTTATTAGTCTTATGAGAAAGTTAAAATTCACCCTGAATTTATTAAATTCTTAAACAATTTATTTAAAAATTTGAGCTTGGATGAGACATAATATCCCTTATTATAATTTAATGCATTCATTTTGGATTTAACCAATAATCAAAATAATCAAAAAATGTACTTGAATGTCAAAGCTATTTTCCATACTATAATAAGATTTTTATTATTAAAAATTTGTTTCTTCCTGCAATTATTAATTGACTTTACTTTGTAACAAGTCTTCGAAAATAAAATTTCTTCGAATTGAATTTTAAATCTGTTGGGTCTTTTAAACCCTTTATTATTACTTGGTATATAACTTTTCGGGGAATGTGTTTACATTTTCAAACCAACATAATCGCGACTCATTAAAAACTATTTTATAAACGATGTAAACATTATCTTTATTAACTTTTGTATGTGGGGAGAAACAAAAATTTTTAAATTATTTTTTTTAAAAAACATACTGGACCTGATTTAAATTTTTCCTTGGGATATCAACTTCCGTGTTGATTGGCCTTAAACGGAACAAGTGTATTGTGGTATTGAAACAAAGACCTGAAAGATCCTAAGAATTGCTAGGGGTCACACTGAAGGCCTTAAAGAGTACGGAGGAACGGCGAGGGATGGAGAACATTTTTATCATGCCAACAAGAAAGAATTAATTGGTGGGCGTTTGTTTTCTTCCTCTCGGTCGGTGGCAGCTGAAGGGTGTGAAAATTCAGTGAAAAGGTGGACACTTGGATGTAATAATTCCAGTTCCTTCTGAAGGAAAAAGGGGATGGCCAGACTAACATTAAAGGCCACCATGGGGCTGGGGAATTTTTCCGTTAGAACACGTTTTCGTTGCCTAGGCGGTAACGAAAAAAACGTTCATGGGGTAGAAAAACCCACGGTGGGTGGATGACGGAATATGCATTTAGCGGGAGGTAAAGGCGGAATCTCGTGGTGTACGTATCGGCCCTTGTTTATGAACTGGGTTGCTTGTTTCCCCGGGGAAAACACTTTGTGCTATCGTTGTTTTCGGTTGGTTAGAACAATTTTGATCCCCAATTTCTGTAAACATCGTCGGATGGCCATGTTAAAGTCGTACCACCAACTCGCATTGGACAAGCGTGGGGTATGGTCCAATAAAACCCCTAATGGAAAGGGTACTTAGGACCTATTTCACAGTGGAGCCGGCTTGATGATATATGATGATGAGCTAGGGTAAGACGGGTTCAGCAAAATGCAACAAAACTTTACGTTTTTCTCCTGACGCCAATAAAGGGGCGAAACGCATTTCAATATTATGACCCCAGGCCCCAAAAGTAAAACATCATCTTTTACTTCCGGACCCTTTGCCCGGTAAAATGGGGTGAGTTTCTTTTTATTTTTTGATAAAATGTTTCACCATTCCTAACAGGAAAAAAATAATTTTTTTGGGTCTTTAGAAAAGAGTCATTTATTTCAAAAGGAAAATTAATATCAATAATAAACCGGATTTTAAAAATTTTTATATTAATTAAAAAAAATTTTAATAGATATTCTTTTCACTTTTGGAAGATATTTGGGAAAAAGATATTTTTACAAATTATAAATAGTATATATTTATTTTTTCGATTCTTTTTTTTAAAGGTCTATATTCCATTACCACCTTTTCTGTTAAATCTGCTTATGTGAAAATGATAATGCTTGAACGTTGTTTCTACACAGAACTGTTCTAGGTCCTAAGAATGGTTTAAAAATATTGTTTAAATAAATTTTAAACTTTGAATAGTGCATTTTAAGACCAATAAACAAATAATTAATACACATATTTTTTATCAAACACTTTAAATAAGTTCACATTAATAATTTCTAAGTTTTTCCAGTCTCTTTTTCCTGTTTGTTGTGAATTTTATTATATTCCCTTAGAATCTTTATTAAAGGTCGTAAATTTTTTTAATATAATAAATTATTAAGATGGCGTTTTATCTGTTGGAAAAAATTTTGATCCGTCAAGCTAAACTTTGGACTAAAAATTCGTGAATAAAAATAAAGGTTTTTAACTTTTTCATGTTCAGTAAGAGTCCTTTTTAAAGTATAATTTTCGATGTTACTAATTTTAATTTCCTGAACAGGAAATTTTGCCTTTATGAAATTTAACAACAACATTTTAAAATTTTAATTTAACATTTAACGTTAAAAAACTTTATGTTACTTTTAAAATATTAATGAATATACAACGTTATATTTTTCATAAAACTTGAAATTTACAAAAAGACAAATAAACGTAAAAAAAATATATTGAACTTTGAACACGTGATACGATAATTAACTATTAAGTCCACTTTTTTTTGTGTTTTTAGTTTCCCTTAAACCGATTCGGGTAAACTAAAACCTAATGTATAAACGTCTTTAAAAAATTACCAAAAATAGTTTTATTTAATATTCTTTTTCGATCAGGTTGAATAAAAGCATTCAAGACCCTATAACACTGACAATGGGAAAAGGAAAGATACGTTGGACAGTTAATTTAATTATGAAGGTTTATAAAAAGGCTTTTTTATGTCGATGTGTGGGGGGAGGAAAAGAGTTCTATGTTTGTCTTGCTTTGCTCATAACTGTTTTTTAATGAAATTTTCGTCATTTAGTTTACCTAAACAAAACAATCAAAAAAACAAATTCAAATTTGTTTTCCCCGGATTCAAACCTTCCAGTTTGTTTAGGGGCTCCCTCCTAGACCAGGGGATTGGGTAATGGGATTAGCATAAAAAAAAGGTTTTTGGTCTAACAACAAAATGCTTTTATTAATAAACAAACAAAAAAGATCCTTCTTTTCTTTTTGGATATTTTTTTGACTTTATCATTATTAGAATACAAAACATAAAGGTTTAAAATGTTATATACATTTAAAAGTACAAACATGCATATTTAATAAAGAGATTTAAAATATATTCCACTTTAATTGGAGAACTCATGATAATGTACAGCAGGTGCACACGTATTTGTACATACTATTATAAAGGGTAAAGGGTAAGTTCGACACCTGTCAAGATGTGACTTTGAGAATTAATCATATTAATGTTGTAAAATCAATGCTTAAATATATCAAAGAAAGTCCTAACTGCTTATGACTTTTGATATAATAAAAATAAACACGTCTTAATAAACCCTCGAGATCGCTGTGAGAATATTATGTACGGAATATAAGAGTGATATTTTGTTTTTAAACGCAACTTATATTCAGTAAAGAAAAACCTGAGTCCATCATTTTCTAAAAGGCACCGAAATCTTAAGCACTGATAAACTTTTCTCATACAAAAAATGATTCCTGAGTGTTAGTTTTATTATAAACAACAACAATAGGCACCATATTCTGGGAACCTCTGAAGCGTGTTTGTTTTGACTTAACTAAATCATCCAGGCTTCATAAATTCAGACCTTGCATTAAGATTTTGAGTACTTTAAAATAACGACAATGTTTAATGTCAAAAAATCAGGTGAACAATATATGTTACCAGAAACTAAATTTATATAAAACACAAATTGGAACAAGAAACTGATTGTTTTTTAGACAGGACTATACAAATATTTTTAAATGTAATAATTTTTCAAACTTCCTAAAATAAAGGGTTTCTCACTTCTATTTTATTTACCTTTAGGTAATTTTCCAAACTATCATGGGCTCAGCTCTAAAATATCCAGATTTACCTGTATACAGTTTTTAATCCAGAGTGACTGGCCCCTGACAGCTTTTTAGAATGGATTAGTTGTCAGTAAAGTTTGAAGGCTCTTAGATCCTTGAATGAAAAAGATAATTTTGACAAATACTACTTTTACATGCCTATTCAACGAATATATCATAATTTTCAGACAATTGGGTGATCGGCCCATATTATCCTTACCAACCAGAAAACAACGATAAAAGTTATAGTAGATATACATTTTGAACATTATTTTCCCTTGAGAGTCATACTTCTGGATTTTATAGCAAGGGTCAGTACCGCTGGACCACGGAGGTGGCATATCGTTGTTGTCAAACCAAAATCTGCTATGTAGCAAAAGTATAGTTTCGAGATATTAACAAAAGAAGTTTTTCTGAAAATTTTTACAAGAAGATTTACTGTGAAAATTAAAGGTTTACATGAAAGATACAGTTATAATACGTTAACTTATTTTTATTGACGTGTCAAATAAACGAATTTTTTTATTGTTCCTTTTAAAATGGAAAAATAATCACATAACAGATTTTATGTGTCACGTTTAGGAGACACATAACAGGTTTAATAAGATGATATATTGAAATGACCTTAGGAATTAACGTCAATATCATGAAAAAGCGGTAGGTATTTATCACACTTAAATTAAAGGAATTCATAGTCAAAATCATGAAATGGTTGCCAATTCTTGCAGTTGATTGAATTTGGTTTTAGTTATTTCCAGAAGACCACGATATAATTGTTCGATGTTCAGGTAACTTTCGCGTCTGTGTTGCGGAAAAGTTGATAATTTTCTAAAGAATAATATCATTATATTATTCTCGTACATTAAATTTCCTTCTGATTTTCAGCACTTAAGAAAACGTCATCTGCATATGTCGTATTTTTAAGTGCTGCTATATAAATTACTGTGGAATGACATGTCATTTTATCCTTGTTAAATTTGAAGCAATCGTTGTAATACCATAACACTGTAATGTAGTGAGGTGCATAAATAAGTTATTTTATGCTACGCTTGGTCATAAAGTGGACACTATTAACCTCTTACATTAGATAGAAGTAGATTCTCTCACATGTACCTACTTAAGAAAAATTTTACTCAACGCAATTGCCTTATATCTGTTCTAGTAATTCACTGATTATTGTGAGGTATTTATAAGCTCTGCATATATTTTTAAGATATTCAATTACACAGCTTGTAAATTCGTTCGATGTAACTCCTCAGTCTGCTTCACCAAGGTAAATTTTGTCGTTACATTTGCCAATAGTAAAAAGTTACATCTACGAGAATTATAAGTGTTAATATATCGGCACTGTAATTTTTGTTTATGATGCAAAGCGTTGGCAAATAAGTTGGGCCCAAAGGGAAATTTTCTGTTTGTTTAAAATATACCAGAATCCTTTAAATTTAATAATTTCACAATCAGACTTCGGCACAAAAATATCAAAACCAACTTGTTTTCCAGAGGTACGATTGTCAGGTTTTGTTTTTTTTAGGTAAATTTCTTCCGTTGCTAAGATTTTTTCACTCTACGTTTTTATGTTTAAAAATTTGTAATGGTACATACACGTTTTCGTTTAATTGCAGTATGATTACAACGATTTCTTATAGATCGATTCTTTTGGTGTAGAGCACTAATTTTTTATCTTAATGCCCTTGTACCATTACAAGTAATACATATCTTGTACAATTCCGTAATAAACAGCTTAGTTATGGTTTTCTTGGTTGTGGGTTTTGATCTACAAATTTTTTGATGAATTACTACTTTAAATGATGTAACATCTACCTTTGATTATTAATAATTCATCACCCACTGTAGGAGTGGGTGAAAAATTATTTTCCTCCGGTTTAATTTTATTGATGTGTTGTCAAAAGGTGTTTACACAGGTGATCGACCTTATCGTAATTTATGAGACCTCTGCCCAATGTGATTTAGAGGTAGACATAATTCTTTCTCCATTTTTATATGGTAAGGTAATTCAGAACTAAATTGATATTTTTTGCTTCTGTTCATTGCAAAGCTGATAAAAGAACACAGAGTACACTTTAGACTTAACTGACTGCGCTGGCAACTAAAAATATTAAAACTATAAAGGCAGTAATATTATATGAAAGTTAAAGGGAATAAACAATAACAACGGTTTGCTCGCTTCCACGTTCATATACTCGTAATATCGAAAAGCTAAAGTGTTAAAAGACAAATAGCTAGCCACATAAACGCTTTGTTGTTATTGAATTTTGTATAAATAAGCTATGACAAAAGCATGTGATAAAGTAAGTAATGTTTATACTACACACTGAGCAGGATTTAGAGTACCGGCACTCAAGGTTCTGTCATTGCTCGTGGTCAAATGAAATGTGCTACGGGGCAATATGGCACATAACAGCTTTTATTTGACCTAATTCTAGCTGCTGCTGCACATAGCATATTTTTTAAGGGGTCGTAGTTCAACCAATATTTGTGATAGTGTCATAGATGTTCTTTCATATGTTGAATAAGGTAATGGACTATCCGCTATGGTCAAAATCTCAAAAATCACACAAAGCAGGTTTTGGTTTGACAACGACGATATATTGATTGATTGTAATGATAAAACTACCTTTTTAAGAGAAGAACTTTCAAACCATAAGTTTCTCACAATATTTTTGCTCTATAATAGTAGATGTATAGAATATAATTATTTACCCTTATTTAATATAAGAAAAGATGAAACTTATTTAGTATAATTATTATTTAACTGAATCGTCACTCATAGCAGTTTTATTAATTTTTAAGGTCATATAATTATTTATAATTATTAAAATTTAGTTGTTGAAAATTTTGTAGTTATATCGGCTTTGTAAAGGTCAAAAAATGGGATACGGTCCAAAATCCCCCTAATTGCGAAGGCATAATGAGGGGAGGCCTATATCTAGCAGTGGACTAAAACAGGCCGTTGATGCTTGATGATGTTAAATGGTCTAAACTTTACATTACGAATAAGAAAAGTTTACCGACATATATATAAAGGATTTACGAGCTTGTAAGAACTTAAGTTTAAGCTTCAAATTCAATTCTTAACAAGTTGTTCTCCAGAAGATTGAATTATTAACATAATCATAAATTCGTTGAATAATTTTAACTTCTAATGTTTGCATTATTTGGCGAAATTGTCCTACTGTATATTGAACTATATGTATATTTGTGCACTGTAATATCTCCTCTTATACAGATCGGCCGCCGTAGTCGGAATCGACTAGGACAATAAAGTTACGCTGGCTACGGTGCCGTTCGAAGACAGTAGTGTTTGCATACTACTGTTGTAAAGTGTGCTTTTACTTATTAACAGCGGATTTTGAGTTGATACAAATATATAGTACACCTATAGGTAATATTAACTATAATCGATATATATATATAAAGATCATCTATGATTTTTTTGCCAGCCAAACTATAATATTTTTAAGAAAAGCATAAGCAATGTCTATTTCTTCATAAAATGAATTAAAAACTGCATTAGTGTAAGTAAGTTAAATATTAAATATGGAATATCGTTGATTCACATAATTTATACGATTGTGATTTAAAAATTAAAAAATTATTTTTATGTTTGAAATATTTTTAAATTATGAAAAAAAACTTACGGTTGGAATCTTTTGGAATATATCATCATCATCATCGTCATATTTCACTCCCAACAGTCCACCCTGGACAAGGCCTTTTTCAATAAACGCCAAGACGGCCGATCCCTGCCACGCCCCAACTTGAACCATTTGCACGGGATCGCCTCCCACCTGGTCCGGGGTCAATATATATATTTATTAATGAATTTTTAAACAAGTTTGGGCAACCTAAAAGTATATTCTGTTTTTTCTTAGATGTACCATACCGCGCCCCTTTTTTTCTAAAGCTTTCTTTGCAAAAAACAAAACAGAAAGATCTCTCTTATTCTTTAACCCAACCTGTTTTAAATATAAAGAGGTCTTAAAATTTCAACAAAGGATTAGATTTTATTGTTTGTTTTAATAAACCCAAAGGCCCAGCCGTGTTTCCCAAATTAATTGTATATTTTTTTGTTTCTAAAATGTTAACAGTTTGTTCCGAAAAATTAAAATAATTAAAATTTAAAAAAAAAAAATATTATCGACTTAAAAAGTAATCTTTATTGGCTTTAAATTGATAATTGTTTTTTTTAAATATTTTGAGGGCCTAGGGAATTGCCCAGTCATAATCTATTATCATTAATTTTTTTCGACAATCTTCTTTTTCGGTTAATTAATAAACATATATTTTATAAACTGTAAAATACAATTTTCTATGTAAATGTCAATCTTCAATAAAAAAATTCCAAAATAAATATCGAGATCGTTTTATTTATGTTTTGTACAAAACCATTAAAATAAACTTTAATAGTATTGCGACCGCTTGGGCCATTGGGTTGTGCACTAACCTTTTTTTCTTCTCGGGATTCCCACCACGGGAAAATGTTTGATGAACACACAAGAACACGTTTTGTCCTCTGGGTTTGTACTATATTACAGCATTTGTTTTAAAAATAAAAGAGGTTTTGTTTTATCAGTCATCTGGTTCCACAGCATGTATTTGAAGACTTGATGGTGTTTGGTTATTTTTCTAAAATATTTATTTATTCAGACAAAAAGCAAGCACAAATTGTTTTAAAATAGCATATTGTTTTTTTACTAGCGGCATTAAATGGTTAATCATAACGAAAATGTCGGTAAAAACCACCTTTTTATCTATTACTCAAGAACAATATATTTAAAAATTTTCTCAAAAAATAATGTATAAATGTTATAAAATAACTTTTTTATAACATTAATACATATTTTTTTTATTAATACTTAAAAAAGGATATTAATAACCTCATGTCAATGTCTAAGCATAGATTATTATCAACAATACGAATATTGTTCAAGTAAGGTAAAATAAGATTCGATATTAAATTTGAAACAGAAAAAGTTTTAAACCGACCCCAATTCAAAGGATCCAAAGGGCAATATCATAC
The DNA here is from genome assembly GCA_029286875.1 of Lamproptera curius. Lineage (NCBI taxonomy): Eukaryota > Metazoa > Arthropoda > Insecta > Lepidoptera > Papilionidae > Lamproptera > Lamproptera curius. Next base: position 69,890 of record JAGSMT010000590.1, read on the forward strand.
CCCTCTGAATTTTTATTTAAGTCAGTTTTAGAAAGTTAGAATTTTATATTTAAAAGGAAAGTTTTGTTATATCCAATGGAGCTGAACCTAAATCTATTTAACTTTACAGATTACTAGTTTTGAAGGAAATTTTTAGCCTCGTGACAATGAAGATTTGATGATTATTGTAGAAATGTTTAATTGTACTTTATGTTTCGTAGTCCGATAGTTTACACTGCCAAGGACCGTGATAAATGGAGTGTAATAACCACGAGACGACCTCATGGAGGTCAAGAACCCTAAACAATGCAAAAGGGAGGAGGAAGACGACAGTCCACGACGCCAAATGGTATAGGTTATAATATTTTTTGGCTATAGTATATAAATAAAGCGTAGTTTGTGAATATTGCGCACCCATGTTTTACTCATTATTGAGAATCGGATGATTAACCTACTTTATGACTAGCTAGAATAAAAGTGATTCTTTTGATATGACCACTAAATTTTCATTAGGAAAATTGTATCAATTTTAAGGTTCACAATTTTAGCGTGTTTATATACATGTGTATGTATAAGGAAGTAAGGTGAATGACGTATAAGGCATGATAGATCTTGAATTATTCCCATCTATTATATATATAAAAGAAAGTTGTGTTAGTTACACTACTTATAACTCAAGAACGGCAGAACAGATTTGGCTGAAAATTGTTAGGGGGCTAGCTTAGAGCTAGGAGACGGACCAGGATACTTTTTATCCCGTTCGACAGGTTCCGTGTGACTGACATGAAACGTCAGTCACTGTAAACGTGGTATAACAAAAGAATCAAACTTGAAAAGAACAAACGCAAATGACATATGACGTATGGATGACAATTTGATATTTGTAAGAAATCAATATTAAAACTATTTCTATTAAAAAATAAAACAAGTAGATTGAAGTGAAGTGAAGTTTAATTAATAATGCCCGACCAAGACGATCGAATCTTTCCCGACAAAGCCGTAATGCAAGAAGAATACAAAAATACTGCAAATGAAAGGACGAAGAAGAACAAGAAATTGCACGTGAACAGCCCGATAGTATGGTCGACTTCGTGCTTTCAATCACGAGCAAAATGAAGCAGCCCGTGAAACAGCTCGGTTGGCAATGCAGAATCGTCGAGCGAACACAGAAGTCAACAAATAGATAATTTGGATGCAGAAGAAGATATTTAGCTGATTTAAATCGAAGCGTTTCGATACGATTGCGCAAGGTTACAGCTTGGATCCTAGCGTTTGCATTGGGCAAATGGACGTTGTTTCAGTATTTAGCATTAAGTTTTCCGGAGAAACGCCTGGATTATGCGCCTTAATGGTAAAAGTGAATTGCCAGTGTTGACTCCGCCACATGAGCCATTTATTCATTGCTTTGTGGAACACAAGAATCCTACTTTCTTGCAAATACTGAAATAAAATAGTTGTTTTTAAATGACGTCTTTTGGGCTGAATTATTGGAAAAGGAGGATTTAACCGACATTTAAGTATTTATTTTTGTATACATAGAATGTAGTTAAGAATAGTTTATTTTATCTATTATATGTATTATATTTGCTAATACTGAACTCCTACTCTCCCACAGAAAAAGGTTATTTACCCAGTTAATCTGTCTGGTTTTTATTTTGTAGATACAAGGACAGATTCACCATCGAATTGGATCATTACTACCTTCGAAGATACAAAATAAATTTTTACAAATATATTTCTGGGCAACATGGAAGAACAACTGATCGACGCCTAGGGATCAATGCAGGAATAATGAAACTTCAGACTGCAGTGTTCGCTTCCAGAACATCATGTTGATAAGGTTGTTTAAATGCTTGAGGCATGCCAAATGATGCTATAAAGTTGTCACAAAGCAGATAAACGACCATCTGGAACACACGAACGCACATTTAATGCCAACAGTAGAGAAGCGCGTCCTGATTGTTGGAACAATTGGAAAACGCGATATTGTGCTTACATCGTGCGATACTGGGCAACTGCAACAAATATCTGAAACTCCATCGATCATATGACGCATTGCAATACCCACTGATGTTTTGGCAAGGGAAGATGGATATTATTTAATATTAAAATGATAAATCCATTGAATGGTAAAGTATCAGTATCTTAATAATGGTTAATGTCTGTATTATTTGCCTTTGAAATGGTTAATTATCAAATTTTAATTTCAGTTGAAGAACCAAAGAAAGTTAGCTAAGAATTATTATGCATATCGTTGATGATTCGTCAAAATGCTGACAACAATTTGCTGCGGTTTCGTGATTGTTTGCAGTATTGCGTTGACATGTATGTAAAAAGAAACGGAACGTTTAATATTTATTAGGTTAACCAAGCCAAACTGGTTCTGAGGAGTACATCCATTTACCGGATGCCGTTAGTACGAAGGAAATGCAGCTATTGGTCGATTAACTATTCTGCCGGGACGACATTGGTAGCCCACGTCATATGCATGGAAAGCACAAGATGCAATGACATATGTTCGCTTAGGCCGCCAGATCTCTTTATTACTTTTACCTATAATCGAAATGGATGAAATTCGTCAGAAGATATTTTACATCAAGTCAGTCAGTTCCAAAATCACGATATTGAGATGAATGAGGAGATACATAACGTGCTTTACCTTGATCGAAGATATGTTACCTTGTGCGAAATTTATTAATCAGATTAGAATGCCTGGCCAAATCGTGAAAGAATGAGCTTAATCGAGAATTGGAACGGGAACGTGAATATGATCACCAGGAATTAGATTTAGTAGTTCAAAGGAATGTACCCTGTTGAATTACCAACAGAAGGAAGTTTATGGATACTTTAATGAAGAGCAATCGCTGATGAAAATGGTGGTTTATATTTCCTAGATGCCCCTGGGAACTGGCAAGACATTCCTTATGTCATTAGTTTTAGCAACTGTTCGGGCGAGATCCAACATAGCGATTTCAGTTGCTTCTACTGGAATAGCAGCCACATTGTTCGAATGATGCCGTACGGCTCATTCAGCATTCAAATTACTGTTAAATCTTCAAACTATTGAAGAACCAACGTGTAATATTGCAAAACACTTAGCAATGGCCAAAGTTTTAGCGGCATCGAAAATCATCATCTGGGACGAATGCACAATGGCGCATAAACGTGCATTAGAAGCACTTAACCCACACCACCATTAAAAGATTTACGCAATGACTCGAGATGTTTTGGAGGAGCAATGATTTTACTGTCTGGCGATTTCCGCCATATACTGCCAGTAATTCCAAGATCTACGGCTGCCGACGAAATAAACGCTTGCCTCAAATCTTCAAATCTATGGCGCTATGTGAAGAAACTGCAGCTGACAACAAACATGAGAGTTACATTGCTTAATGATACATCTGCTGAAGATTTCTCGGTGCAATTGCTGATTATCGGTATTGGTCAAGTACCTGTCGATGAATCGAGCGGATTAATATCATTTCCAAATAATTTCGGTAATTTTGTCTCATCAAAAGACGAACTTATCAACAATGTATTTCTAAATATTATTTCTAACTACAAAAATAATGAATGGTTGAGTGAGCGAGCAATTTTAGCGGCTAAGAATAAAGATGTAGATGACCTGAACTACATAATTCAAAATAAGATCATTGGAACAATGCATTCATTCAAATTTTCTACAAATGAAGATGAAGCCACCAACTATCCAATTGAATTTTTAAAATCTTTGGACGTGCCTGGCTTACCACCGCACAATTTACGCCTAAAGGTTGGCTCCGTAATAATCATGCTTTGAAACATAAACCAACCAAAACTGTGCAACGGTACGCGTTTGGTGGTTAGTAAATTGATGAACAATGTAATTTACGCTACGATAATGATAGGAAAATTCAAAGAAGAGGAAGTTCTCATTCCGAGGATCCCGATGATCCTAACCGATATGCCGTTTGAATTTAAAAGACTTCAATTTCCGATACGTCTTGCATTTGCCATGACCATCAACAAATCACAAGGCCAATTCTTAAAAGTTTGTGGTTTAAATCTAGAAAATTCATGTTTTTCCCATGGTCAATTATACGTGGCATGTTCACGGGTCGGAAGACCATCTGCGTTGTTTGTTTTTTGCGCCTGATAATAAAACAAAAAATGTCGTGTATCACAGGGTACTTAAGTGAAGAGCAATCTATGTACTAAAATACAGAAATAATAATGAATGATTAATGTAGTTATTTAATTTATTTTTGTATTTTTTCCAATAAAAAAACCTGCTTATTTAGTGACATTAAGGCGGAACAAAGTTCGCCGGGTCAGCTAGTATCTTAATATATATAAATCTTGTGTCACGTTGTTTGTCAACGATGGACTCCTAAACTACTTAACCAATTTTAAAATATAGTTGCACATAATATGCGGCTTAATCGAACACGAAAGATAGAATAGCTTACATGTTTATTTGTAGTCGCAATATTGTTTTATTGCGATTAGTTTTTCTATGATTATTTGTTACAAAATGTTTGCTACAAAACGATTATGACAGTTGGTGATATTATGGCTATTGATTGCGTTGTGCGTGTCAATAGATGGATAATTCTGTTTAATAGTATAAACTTTTCGTTGATAATAGGAGAATTGGGATATTAAAAAGTTATTGCTTAAAATTAATTAGTTTTAATTTGGTCATTGTTAAAAAAATGCAACTCCATAGCGCCGTTATTTTATACTAGGCCATTAAATAAAAAAAATATAAAATAGCTTCCTAGCATGCGTGTAAAATCGTATATTGTAGAATTTTTACAGAGCAAAATTAAATAAAAGTGATGTTGTATGCTATATAAATGTTGTGTGCTTTTATGACATATAGTAATATATAATGGCGGATACGATTGTAGGTACTGTAAATATTCGTTAATTATCATTTCCTTACGCTTGACAACGCATGTAATCAACTTTACTTCTGGTTTTTTAATAACCATGCAACTAAAACGTTAAAATTATGTATTTGGTGGTAGTGCTTCGTATCTATACAAATTATAACATTTTTAATAGAAAAGTAAGAATTAAAAAAACAATGATAATTTTTAAAACTAACTACTGTATAGAATTTTGCACGATATCAACCGAAGGAACATTTTTATTAGTTCGTCTTCAGTCTGTCCACTTTAAATTCCAATCCAATTGATTTTTATTCAGTGTTATTTTTTCATTGTATTCAGGTATCAACGGTAGTATCTTCGAGGTCACTGTTTTTTTCACAAATGACATTTATCTAATAAAATATGGTGGTCCCCATGACTAATATTCTCTTTCCGTTTGTCTTAGGCCCTTAAATTGTTTTTTACAATGTAAAATTAGTAAAATTTTGCCGCAGCAACGCGTGGCAGGGTCTGCTAGTTAACTATATGATGATTAGCTTTGACGTTAATCTAGTGCATAAGCTACGTAGTGGCATAGTTTTATAAGCTACTAAGAGACCTGTATTGCCAATGTCTATGAGCGTCGGTGACCACTTTCCATCAGGTGGCCACGACTGCTCGTCTGCCTGCGTATGCAATAAAAAAAATTTACTCGTAATTACGTCGATTTCATGAAGATGATCATTATCATCATCCGCCTAATGTTAGTCCACTGCTTGACATAGGCCTCTTTTAATGCACGCCTTGTCCAGTTTGACAATTGGGTGATCGGCCCAAATCGCCCTAACCAACTAGGAAACAACAATGAAAATTTATTGTGTTCGTGGAGGATTCGAACCCACGGTTTCTAAAGCACACACACCCCCTTACCACTAGGCTACGGAGCCAGTTATACTACGATTAAATGACGACATATACTAAACTCTATGAACAAATGCCTTCCTCGAAGCCATTTTCTCAAATAACTTTTCAAGTTTGGGTTAAAATCTAACACGATTTACCTTTATAAAAAGTTTTATTGCAGAGAAACTTCAAATTGACATTGGCCAATTTCAACCCAAAGGGTTGACAGATTTCATCTTTAGATTAGATATCAGTAAACTGACTAGGGAATTAAATTGCATATCCAATTTAAAAAAAAAATTAAACTTCTAAAAGAATTTTCATAAAAAATATAGTGAAGAAACTAAACTCTTTCCTGCTTCGTGGCAAAGCCTATGTTCGCCTTTACCAAAATGTTCCAACCCAACACTTCTGCTCATTATCGACCTATCTCAATATTGCCATTTCTCCAAGGTTCTCAAATCATGTGTATTCAAGCAAAATCTCAATTTATATTCAGTAATCCGGCTTCAGACCCGGCCACAATCTGACCACTGCCCTCCTAAAGTGACTAAAGATATTATGGTTGGCATAGAAAACACTAAAATCACAGTATTAGTATTAGTTGATTTTTCTAATGCCTTTAATACTGTCAGTCACGACATCCTTCTAGCTGTCCTGTCTTATTTTATGGTTTCTGATTAAGTTCTGGACTGGTTTTCTTCATATCTTCGGGGACGCCATCAGTCTGTAATCGTTGATGAGGACTCATCAAATTGGCTTACTACAGGACGTGGCGTCCCATAAGGCGGTATTCTCTTCCCTCTTCTGTTTTCTCTTTTTATTAATCTTATTACACACGACATTCGGTGTGCGTATCACTTGAGATGACAACCTGCAAAATGTATGCCCAGCAAGCATCGATACTGTCTCGGAGGCTTTTAGTAAGAAACAGAGAGTTGGATGCTATCAAACATTGGTCTGATAGGTTTGGATAAGCTGTTAACCCAAAAAGTAAAAATGATGGCGATAACTAAACGTCTCTTATCCAAAAAAACATTGAAATGGCTCACGTGTCGGGGTCACGTGAGCCATTTCAATGCCATTTCAACAGCCACGATGTCTCATACGGCAGAGTTAATGCATAACACCACTCAACACACTAACACTTTCACAGATGCACAACACAATTATGCTGTCTCCAGTCAGTCAATTCATTCATCGTTCATTACTAAACTTTTCGCTCATGTAACTCGCATACGTCGTTCACAAAATAATAAAATACGATCCGGTCAAAACATATTCCCGTTGTTATCCACAGGCCTGTGTACTTCCATCTTGTAAGTCGGCGTCCTTTTCGGCTGCTAGTAGGTAGACTCTGTATTTTGGCCACAGGACCCACTCGTACGAGGACCGTATTCAAACGTACGAGTGCATTTCACACGCTGACCGTATTCAAACGTGTGTAGCTTCCCGACACTCCAACCGTAATCAGACGTGTCGAGGCTTCCCAATACGCTGACCGCAATCAAACGTACTGAGGCATCTTAACATGTTGAACTAGTCACACAAGTGAGGGATACTTTACAGGGAGAGTAGTCATCTATGGATCACCCTACGGGCTAGGAATACGTAAACAAAAGCATTACCAGATCACACGTTCCTTACCAACCGATAAGAGCAGGCCCTAGGGGTTGTGCTCGCAGCCATGATGCGACGCCACCGCAGCCATGATGCGAGGCCACCGCAGCCATGATGCGACGCCCTCGCAGCCATTCCATGACGCCCTCGCAGCCACGCCGCGACGCCCTCGCAGTCACGCCGCGACGCCCTCGCAGCCACGCCGCGACGCCCTCGCAGCCACGCCGCAACGCCCTCGCAGCCACGCCACAACGCCCTCGCAGCCATGATGCGACGCCAACACGTACGCCGCACCGTTTTGCAACGATGGCATGACGGCCGCGCCACAATCCATACCACGATGTGTACCACTTTCATGCCGCGAATCGGCACACGAATTACTGAAACAACGGCCTAGGCAGCCATTTCTTAGCTCACGAAAGGAACAGCATGTACAATCTGCAATAACTTAAGAAGGTAGACCGAATAAATTATTAGTTCTTTGCAGGTTATGAGTCCTTTATCTGCAGGCTATGAATTCTTCATCCGCAGGCTATGAATTCTTTATCCCACTTCTGATTTTAGCAATCTCAAAGAGAATACAAAAAATAAAAAGGATTGCTATTATTTATCCCACTTATGATTTTAGAAATCTCGAAGAGAATTCCAAAAGAAAATGATGACGATAACTAAACTTTATAAAAAAATTGAAATGTTATTAAATAAAATTACTTTAGGATTTTATTCATTATTTTCGCGGCCGTGGTCACGGGTAGACCACCGCTGGAAAGTGTTGAAACGTCGGGAATTTAAATGTAAAATAAACGCGATAAACCGTAAAAGAATTTTATTTAATAATGGCAATATCTGCAAAACAAGAAATAAATTGAAAATGGCTCACGGACCCAGACAACAGCCACGATGTCTCGTACGGACGAGTCGATGCACAAAACTTATCACGCACGAGGAGAGTTCCGTTCCGGGTAGCGGCTAATACGAAACTCCCCCTCATATATTTCAAACCCGTCTTTTATACACGATTTCGGACAGACATAACGTCAATATCGAGACTTCTTTTCTCTAAGTACCCACATCAGAAATAATATTCCGACAATATATAGAAAGAGAGATAGTTACGTCTGCCAACGCTACGTGTCAGCGCTCTATATTCTAAGAATCCAGACGCTGAGTGGACAGTTGAATGATAAGCCCATCCGCTTCACCGGAGGTCTTGTTGTTTAGACCTAGAGCTGGAATTATTATGCTAGTCTTAGGATACTTTGTACGGAATAAACGTTCCACTTTGAATCGATTATCCTTTAAAGACCTCCGGCTCCTAACACTTGACTGGCGAGTGGTAGGATTCGCGTCGCAAAGTCTAAAAACAGATCACGCGTCGTACGTTTCGCGTTTAACGGAAACAGAACCAAAAAATTCGTCAAGGAGCATCCCGGAGCACGTCAAGATTCACCTGAGACATGAGAGTCTGTAGTTATTCGCCAAACGCTATTTCCAGTCTGGGCCCAACTTTTTCACTAGTTAGTACTAGAAAATTTGAAATTGTTTCAAAAATTGAAGTGTGTTTGGTTTTAAACATAGTATAAGATAGTGTGATTTGAAGAAAATTGTTGATTTATAAGATGTTAGAATTCGGATAAAAATGGAGAATATGCCCAGATCCTAGGACTTGTTAGTCATCCCCAAATTGACGGAGAGCAATTATTAAATTTTTTATAAGAAAGTGTGAATATGTATGTTGTGCAGAATCGATAATAACCAACCAGGATTTGTACGTGTTTCACGTTATAACATCTGCTTATAGGCAGAGCCGCCGCGCTTGTTAGCGAACGGCAAGATCTAGACAATGGCCTCTTAGTAAAGGGAGCCTTAGAACAACATTTTGGGACCCATGTTCCAAGAATGTATTGGATAGAATTAGAGTCTTTGAAATGAATAGTTATGAATCTACTCTAGATTTTGTAACTCGTATCCAACATGTTAAAGCACATTAATTGCCAAAGTTAACTTAACGCAGGATGTGAATCTTCGACAAAGTAAAGTCACTATATACAAATTTAACGTTTTTCTTATAATCTGCCAGAGGATTTACCGTATTGTGGCCTCAAAGGGCTAGCCACTTGAAAATGCCTTGAGCATCGTGCCAGGAAGCAAACTTCATGCACCAGTATAACGCTGAATAAGATGTTAAGATCTTCGATACCGCCTAAAGTCATGAGCTGAATCTTTTCCGACAAACCTCAAGGTTTTAAATGAATAAAATGCCCCGTGACTTTACCGCAGAACAAATTTAAATTTGGCATACCTTTTAAACAATTAACGTGCTCCTGCAAACCCCAACCAGTGGGACACAAGCCCAGTTCAACAACAGTTCCTATCGCCCAGCATTCACACAGGGCCAACAACAATTTATCGCCCACCTTTCACCCAGGGCCAACAACAATTGGTTATCGCCCACCTTCACCCAGGGCCAGAACAGTTCGGCCACTGCCCACCTTTCGCCCAGGGCAACAGGGCAGTTAGCTATCGCCCACATACCCAGGGCCAACAAACCATTTGGTTACCGTCCACGCAGAGACTAGCCCGCAGATGCCATTGGAGAGATGCGACAGCCCCATGAAACCTCAGGGACTTAGAAAATGAACTACAAACTTAAACGAACCCAAATGGACAACGCTACTCTTATGGGTGAGAACCTGAGTTAGAGTACTACTACCGACCTAGAACTGACTGACAATGGTGAAGGTATGAACGACCATGATAGACCAGGATCCCCAGGACACGATGTCCAGAATGTGGAAATTACATGGTTGCCTTCGGCAAACCCTCGGTATTAAGCTTAACTATAGTACGCCAAACTTGCCTAAAATAAGTTATACTAGAAATTAACTCAAATTCATATAGACAGGTAGTTACGTTCATTTATTAGTCCTAAAAGGCTAATGAATATTTTGTTGATTCTAAATATGAAACTGTTTGAAGTTATTAGTACACGCGTTCTAGTCGAATGGACGAAGTCCCTTGCCATTGTTCCTGACTTTTAACACCCCTGACTTAAAATTTTACGTATAGACGTAGACAGCTGTTGGGACGGATTATCGGCAGCGATCTCCCAAACAGTTGAATGCTAAAATTGATATGAAAAACGAAGTGCTCTATACACAATCGTCTGCATCCCATTATTTACAACCCTAAGAATGACGTAATTAAAAGCCCCACGTTGTGAACAAAGAGTTAGGTTTCATTGATTATGTAATGGAGATGCAATATTAAATTACAAATTGTTCATGAAGGTGCCAGGATGCTCACCGCTTTTAGATGGAGAACGGATACAAAAATTATAATCCAAAAATACTTAGACACAGAAATGATTTTAACAGTCACACCTTTTAAAGATCTAAATACAATAGCAACAATGTAAAGTTAACAAATTAAACAAATGAATGATTTGAAGATTCCATATTAACTGAGAATTTAAAAAGCTTGTTTAGACCATATGAACGCTGAAGAACGAGACTCTATACAAAACCTTGTCTCGAAATAGGACATATTTTATTCTGAGAAGTTACCTTAACTTTACTAACGTCAAACACCATATTCGTACTGGAACGAAGACCTTATTTATACGTCCCACAGACAACCCCAGTTATTAATGATGAAATTAACAAAGTTGATAAAATGTTAGAAAGTAACATTATTCAAAATTTTTCCCTGAGTGCACCCAAATTAGTACCAAAGTCCGATGAGTAATGAAAAGAAAACTGACTTGTTATCGACTACCGAAAGTTGAACGAAATTACAACCGACGACAGTACCCTTTGCCAAAATATAATTAACTATTGAAAATTAGGACGCAGCTGTTATTGACCTTTGCCCATGGTATACCAAATTAAGTCGTGAAGAGGATAGACAAAAACCGCGTTCAGCACAAACTCAGGACATTACGAATTTTCGAATGCCCTTTGACTTAAAACCGCACCTGCAACATTTCAGGGACTATTGACAAATATTACGCGGCTTACAAGGAATTCACTGCCTTGTGTATCTAGATGACATAATTATTTATTCAGCAAGTTTGCAGAACATTTAGCAAAATTACGTACCATTTTGACAGACTTAGGAAGACTAACCTGAAAGTACAACCTAAACCGGAATCCTCAGAAAGGAAGTTCGTACCTGACATACAATAACGAGTGACGGTTGAAACCCAAAACGACAAAATTGAGCCATATTAGATTACCCCTGCCCCGTACAACGACGGAAATCAAAGTTTTTAGGTCTGATTTTACTATCAAATTCATAAAAGATTTTGCAAAATTACCAACCGATGACAGCTCGACTGAAACAGAAGCGGTCTATGCCTGTCACTGATGCCCATAAGGAAGCCTTCCAAAAGTGTAAAGAGTTATGACGCCCTATTCACCAGACCCTGACAAACTTACGTATTAACAACTGACGCTTCAGAATATGCTCGGAGCAATCCGTCGGCGGACCATGGTAGTGACAAACCAGTCGCATATGCCAAGAACCCTTAACGACGCTGAAACCGTTACAGCGAACGGAAAAGGAACTACAGCCATTATCTGGGCAGTTAAGCATTTCCCCCTACCTTTATGGTAAGAAATTTATCATCGTAACTGACCCATAAGCCCCCAGCCTGCTTAACTTTTAAAAGAAACTAACAGGATTAACACGTTGGCGCTTACGTTATCCGAAATGATTTCGAAATTGTTCAAAAGGGAAAGCTAATGTAACGCAGATGCGCCTCACGGATTAGACTAACGCGTTAGGCAAAGATGAAATATGTCAAGGATGCCAATGTTGATACGGACGAGAATAGAAATAAGGAAAAAACAGCAGTAAAGGATATAGGCAATTAAATAAAGATCAAGAGAGAGTTTCTGATAAACCAGACCCACCTATATCCTTATTATCGGACGATGAAGCACAATAGTTATTTCAGATTCGATACCCCCAAGACGTGGTTCATATTCCATACCGGTCCATCAAGTTGACTTTAACTGCTTCTTGAAAAATCTTCTAAATATTGAAACGAACATTCAGCGCAGGATACTGAATCTAATGGGATCCCAATATTGCAAGAGGCTATTAACTAAGCCCAACCAAATTTTAGTTTATTTCTTCTGTGGATAGATTAACAGTAAAGATTTGTCACGAGAAAGACAAAGGATCCTTGAAGTGCACTCTACCTTTAAATCGAATTGATCTTAAAACAGTTTCTAAAAGAATACATTAAAAATAATACAAATATTATATTTACTTTGAAGATGAACAGTATAGGAAACAGTTTACTGAAATGGTAATATACTTATTTAAGAAAGAATCAGTTCAATTTGTTGAATGTACTAAAGAGAGTTTCTCGAATAACGAAGAGGAACAACAAGAAATAATTAGTGAATACCATACGGGTAAGACATGCCATCGTGGCATCACGGAAACTTCAGCTCACTTGCGTACTTACTTTGGATAAACATGGAACAGTCAATTTAAGTTTGAGATTCCTGTGAGGTTTGTGGTAATACGATCGAAACCCTTCAAACCAGAATTGCAATTAACTCACACTCAATCAAAAGCCGCTAGAGGAAATTTTCATGATGTTTTCATCGACGGCGTACTATTTGACAGCCATCGATGCCTCAGCAAAGTTGGCCGGTTCGAGATCCCCTAACTGGCTACCCCAGAGATAGTCGAGCCTTTATTAAGTATTTCTCTTTATGGTGTTCCTGCAGAATTAGTGCAGATCCCGGTTCTAAATTTAATAACGCCCTTTTTAAAGGAATTATTAGTTTTATACAAAATAGATCTACACATTGGAACCCATAATCCAAATTCAATGGTCCATAGAGAGATCCCATAGACCATTATCGAAATTTATAGAATAGCAAGATGAGAGGACACCGATGCTTCCTCTGTAATGACGGGCGCCATTAGGCCTATAACCACTTTAATATTCAACAACGGCTTCCTTAAGTTTTATTAGGCCATGGACTGAGGAACGCATCTGGCGGACTGAGAAGCAAACATGCAACAGCTATAGAACATGCAAAGAGAAAAGTTTTATATCAACATTTGTCAGAACAGGCCATTAAACGTAGGAAAATAATTAAAACGAGGGAGAAACCGAGTTTGAATTGAGCCCGGTGACGTAATATTCGAAAAGAAGTTAACAAGAAGAGTAAAGACAAACCCCGCTATCGAAAGGCTGTAGACGAGAAATTGTAAGAAACGAAGTTCTATAAACGCGAAGAACCGCGATACTAAAGTTCCAATTAAAATATAAAACGCCCTTCCAGCACCTCCTTCGGCTTCTGGTAATAGCTATGATGAGCCAACCGCCCTTCAACTTCAGGCACTTAATAAAATCCTGGAATCCTTGCCCGTAAGAAGTTCCAGTAATCAGTAACGACAAATGGATCCTTGTAAGGTATTAGACGTTACCTTAAGGGAAGATTTAAAGTTTAATGTTCAACGTCTTTTAGAGTTAAATAGTTAGTAGAGAATAAGTTTGATAGAAGTAATGTTACAGATAAGTTTATAGAATAAGAGCTGTTGAGTATATACAAAATATGACTGTTAATAAACAGCCGATCATTCGACCGCTCGAGTCAAACGAGGTCTAATCAACCCGTAGGGTTCACTTTATTAAATGATAACCGGAAATCTAGATAACGACGATGCCACTAGATTTGACAAAATTGATCAGTGAAATTGGGTCTCAAACAAAATCTAATAATAGAAAGTTAACGTGGTCACCGAGATGGTACAACTTTGACCAACCTTACACGGTACTAAATAATAATCTTATTTCTTAATAAAGTTAAGAGGTGACAACATGGAAAATTTGGAGAACTCAGTTCATTAATGCATACAATTTATTCCAACTTTCAGACAATTTGTACCAGCTTGATGAAATAGAAACTAGTTTATTTTAGTAGTTAGAATTTTAATCATCTATTATAGAGACGGATAAGTTGTTATACCAACTTTATAAAATTAGTAGAATAGGAAAATTAGTTTACTCCAGTTAGAAACTTAATTAAGATAGAGCAGTCCAAACTTGAAAGCTTACTTAAAGGGAACACAAATCACTTACCTTTTGAAATACTCTGATTGAGAAAGATACATTCTATTACAAATTAGTTCCTATACCGTATTATCCCGTGATCCCACCGTTGTCATATTGCCCAAACACCATATCTCCTGGCTAAAGGTGAAGATCAGACTGCCTCACCACCCGTGTCAAGAAATCGACGAGTCCAGCCTCTGCACTGATGATGGAGCTTTGCAGATACCCATGACCCTGCATCATGACTTTGACGCCGAGAACGTGACGTCATGCACAAGATTCCCATCACCATTGAAATGTCCGTGTTCAAGCACTACATACTAACAGATGGATTCTATAGTAGAAATATGGAGCTACTTATAGAACGTATCAACGAAATTTTCCGTCAAGAGATTAAATATTACTTACCTTAGACGACCCCAGAAGTGAAAGTTCAAAACGTCGTTCTGAAAATCGTCGATATCTAAGAAAATATAACATTCTAAGTTACCGATTAACCCTCCAACTTCACACTGAAGAGACGAAGTACTTGAAACCTGTCAACCTGAAGGTGCGACCTGGATGACCAGATCCCGGAGTGGCTTTGAAGAAAAGTTTTAGTAATCGGAAGAGTGAAAGTAAAGGGCAATCATTGAAGTGGTAGAATAAGTTGTTGGACTTAAATCTATGTTCTGATCATTGTATTACTGTGTTTTAAATTGTATAAGAAATATTATAATAAGATAGTACGCAGGGCAGATGTTGAAGCTCTCCTGAAAACTTCGCAAGGAGGGAGGAGTTACGTCGCAACGCTCGTGTCACGCTCTATATTCTAAGTCAGACGCTGGTGGACAGTTGAATGATAAGCCCATCCGCTTCCGGAGTCTTGTTGTTTAGACTCTGAGCTGAATTAATATTAAGTTGTCTTAGGCATACTCTTGTACGGAATAAACGTTCCACTTTGGAACGTTATCCTTTTAAAGACCTCAATCCTCAACATGCTAGATTCCATAGACCATAATTGTTTTTGTTTAATCACGCCTACCTTATATTTTCTTCACCACCCTAGGTTGACTGGAGAAACCAGGCATTAAGCGCCTTTGACTCAATTTATTCTTTTGATACAAGAAGTTTTAATAAATAAATAAAGAGACGTGAATTTGCCAACTTGTGGAAAAGAAACACTTTTATTTACTACTGTCTTTAATGTAAAATCTACTTGAATATATATATATATATATATACATAATATATTATGTTTTGTGTTTGTGTAATATTTTGTAGCATGTCACGGGGACATTTAAAAACAATTTAAAACGACAGTTGTTTGCGCTCTTAACAAAACAGTTTCCAGGTCTCTATTCTCTACTGATTCATAAATAAATGTTGATCGAAAATAGTTTTTCATTTGATTGTGACAAGAACTAGACTTAGTAAAGATGCCTTTCTATCGCGATAATAAAGTTTTAGTTTGACACGTTAGAGCTTTGCTATTTAACGAATATTATGGATATCCATCAGAGCAAAGTGCTGTCCATCGTAATACAATCTTATTAAATACTTTTAACATCATTCATATTTTCGACAGAAAACTATACACCCATTACTAATTAATATTAATATCATTTTGCTCTAAATACGGGACGTTGAATGAAAGAAACTTTTTAGAAAAGTCGAAAAACGTGTTCTATATCACTCTTTTCAAAATATTCCTGAGGTATTGAAATAAAAATAAACCGTTAACGTAACCAATTTGATAAAACACTAGTACAGCTTAATCTTTTTTATTTCCAAGTATTTATTTTCTCTTCCGAGCTATTTTCAAAACTGTACAGTATGTCAAAAGGTTACGATAACGTTATTATCACATCTTATTAAGCAACTTAATATTTGCAAGCTAATATTATCATTGGATTACATAGATATAATCTTCTTTGGATGATAGCCTACAATTTCCTTTAAACGGCTAATAAAATAATTGTTATTCGAGATATCAGATGGAATTATCGTCATTGTTGACGGAAATGCGGATTAATTAGTTCAGTAAATATTTTAATAAAGAGATCAGTAACAAAAACATATATTCTTCGTATCTTTTCAAAGCATTTGCATGCATTTGATCACATAGTTGTGGTTTTAATTAGCCTATAAAATGTAATTACTTATTCCCTCTATGTAATTTATATTATAAACTTATTACTCTTAAAATATAGATACATGGCGTGACAGCTTTTATTGTAAAATAAGTTAATCATCGTTTCAGTTTATTTCTAAAAGATACTAAATGTTAAGCTTATCTTTTTACAATAATAAATAGTGTTTATTATTATAGGATGAAAGTGATATATAAATTGTCACTAAAACCCGATGTGTTTGGTACCTCCTTGTTTTTGTAAGCGACGACAAGACGACAAGCAGTTACTTTGTCTGACATAACAAATTTTGCCATAAGAATGTAGTGTAAGACAACGTCAGTTCATTTGCACCTTGGGATGTTATGTCTTGAATCGATTATTGAGCTACGGTCTTGTAAACCGGAATATAATAATTATTATTACCGTGATCGCCATTTCGGTTTTTACGCTACGGGGACCTCCAGAGGATTAAGAATATGTATATATATATCAATTTCATAATTTCAATTGAAATATACGAATAGTGTGTTATATTATTACCTCTTGCTTCGTTCGTTATTGGATATTATGGTGGGTAATTGCTGTCATGTGGTCCCATTAACAAAACAATTTGTGATAAGTAGTTTAATAGATATTTAAAATTAAAAAAATACAGCCTCAGACCGGTGGTAGGTCCCTGTTTACAAAGATCGTCTGGGGGTACCACCGCCGTGCCTATTTCTGCCGCAAGATATTGAAAACACTACTGTGTTCCCTTTTGAATGGCACCGTAGCCAGCGTTTTTACTGGGTAAATGAGACTTAACATCCATGTCTCACGGTAGCGTTTTGGCGATACCCTGGTATTGCTAATGTCTATGGGCGTCGGTGATCACTTCATCAGGTGGCCGAATGCTCGTCTGCCTGTGTATGCCATAAAAAAGCCTCAAATTAGCTTGTCGAAGTAGCAGTGGGTTTCAGTGGTCGAGAACGAAGAGGCCGATAGGCTAATTGAGTTTTAGAGTGAGGCCACGTTTAGGAAAACAGGCAGTCAATTCTAAGCTTTGGCACCAGTACGGACTCTCGTGCGCTCCCGCATGAGTCCGATATTCTCGTATAGCGCATTACAAAGTTAGTTAATCTCCAGTGCTGCCGTGTTAGTGGTGCTGTAAATTGTTCGTGTAGTGAAGTGCTCGCAGAGAAGGTTGTCAGGACCGCTAGGTGGACATATATACTATAAGGCTACCTTCGCACCATAGACATACCACTAACTAATCTAGAGGGACAGATGTCAGATCTCACTCATCGACCACGCCCACAGACCAAAGTTGATTTGTTGAGAAAATGCATTTTACTGTTATCCGTCCGAATTAAACCAATTTCGCTTTAGAGCAACTTCAGTAAGAGGTCAGAGCAGGATAAGCTACATTGCACAGCTCGCGGCAAGGTTGACGGCAGACTTAGAGCCATCGCACATTCAAATACAATTATCTTTATTTGCTAAAATAGGTACATTCAGATCTTAACACAATAAGTCCATCGTATTTCACCACATTAGCATCAAATCATCTATAACCTAAAAATATTTAAATCAATAAAAAATCGTAATTAGTACACATTTTTAACATAATGTCAGATATTAATTAATTACGAATATTCAACATATCATAGTTTAATAATTGATAATAATAAAAAATTACAATATAAAGTTTAACAAAGCTAATAAACAACATAAAATATACAATATAAAAGAAAATAGTCAACAAAATTGTCCAGATATACGGATTAACGAGATGTGTGGTTGTGTTTACAGGCAAAGTGTTCCTCTGAGGAATAAAAACATTAGTTTTTTAACCACATTATTAAGTTCTTTTTAAATAGTGTTGTAGTCATTTTTTCATGTCAGAAGGCAGATTGTTATAAACTTTAACAGCCATTTATAACAGTTTTAGTTTTGTCCTTGTTTTGTGTTAGTTGCAAATAAATGTTCGATAAAAGACTGCTGTACTTTTTACAAATCAAACTCTAACTCGTATATATATAAACTTGTTAACGTTCAAAACCTAGCTTGGAAAAAGAGTTCCAGAGGATTCTAAGGGCCGACGTTACAAAATCGAATACATTTAAACTGGCATATAAACGCCTTATATATGTACTGAATTCCCCATATTATCAGCCAGTAGCGTAGAATTGAGAAACATATCTGTGGTATGCAGTTATTGCAGCTTTGGTAACACACTTTAAGTTTTCTGAGCAGGTAATAAATTTATTAATGTTTTGCAAACATGTTCATCTTGAGACTAGCATGCATTAAAAGTTTCATGATTTTGCATGAAACTTTTGGTCTAATCAATACCTAGGAATGTTGTTTCCACTACCTCTTCAATTTTTTTGTCCATAATATATGGTTGCAGGAGCGTGGTCACTCAAGCATCGTCGAGCCAATTTGATTGGACCAACTAGCTCGGTGACGCGATATGGTAGATCCTATTAAGGACCAGAAGCGAGGATGAGGCTCGAAGGACCATGTGCGTAATCCGGCTCCGACAATGTGTTATGAAGCCGGATTGGAAATGCGATAAAGGGAAGGATAAACACTCGTCTGATGGCGCGCTGCAGGCGTCTTTTCTTGATACGGTTGGGTGACGTAAACTTTAAAACTATAGAACGGAGCGTTGGCCATTTGCGTCGGGTGACTTTCATATGATCGCTGCGCTCTCTCACTCCCAAAGGCAATTGTCGACTGCGGTGGCGCTGGGCCGTCCACGTCACAGTATTCTCCTTCCACCGTCCTCCATTCGCGAGATGAGGGAAAATTAAAGGAAAAGGAAGGCAGGTGAAAGGAGCGGTAGTAAGAAAGGGAAGGAAGATTAATGCGTAACTAATTTCCGGCTGGGTTAGGCGATATAGAAATGCGCGAGAACATTAGGAATAATTAAATTCGACAAATTAAGAGTGCCGTCAATTATTAGTTACTTAGTAATCACAAACATGTAAATTATAAAAATATTGTGCATATAGGTTTAAGAGGCTTCAAACCATACCTTCGAGCCCCAGCCAACCTCACCTGCTGAGTGGTGCAACCCTGCCGACAAGGACGAGGCTCTGGCGAACACCCACAACCGCATTGGACCAGCGTGGTGGGATGGTCAAACCCCTAATGGAAGGCGTGGCGTGATTAGGGAGGCCTATATCAAGCAGTGAATTGACGCAGGCTGACTATGATGATGATTGTACTTAATTGAGAAATGTTAAGGTTATAGTACATTTATGTAACGCAAATGTATTTCAGCATTAAATATGAAGTATTTTTTTATGCCAGTTACCTTGAAAAATGTAGATATTTCAAAACAATATATATATTACATGAAGTGACGACGTTCGCAGATAGGCCGGTGTGGGCTGGTTGAGAACAGCCGCAGATCGTTAGCGGTGGCGTGCATTAGGGAGGCCTACGTGGACGACAGATCATGAGATATTTCGTATGCAAAGATTTGAAATTGTGTCTAAATTCAAATTCGGTCAAGATTTATTAAGGGATAAAGTTAACGATCGAAATTACTCCTAAACCCTCATAGGTATAGAGTCAGCACCTATAACACCTAAAGGGAAATAGGTATTTAAGTCAAAGGGTTGTTTGTACATTGATGGTCGTTAAAATTTATTCTAGGCGCCTTAAAAGCTCCTATTCATAAAAAGCACTAAATTTTCTTTTATAAATTTTTAAGTCCAGATAGCATGTGCCTCAAGAATATTAAAGTTAATTTTAAGTAATCTCCTGATTTTCAGGAAACTTATTGTAAAGTATAAAGAAAAATTATTTCAAAATTGGAAAAGATTCAACAATGAAATACCTTCATATTTTTTATTCTCTGTGGTGAATTTCAAATTGTAGTTGTACAAAAGTTCAAAATTCTTCGTGATTTAAGCTTATCTTGAATCATCTTGAGGCACGTGTTGTCTTGATCTTAAAAAATTTTAAAAAATTTAGTGTCTTTCATCAAAAGATAGCTTTTAGGGGCGCCTCAAGTAATTTAATTTTCAAACCACCACCCTATAGTGAATAGCTGAGTACCAACATTTAGCAATGCGCCTATTTACGTGGACGGCAAATTTAAAAAAGCAGTTTTACAATAACAAAATAAAAGGTAATGATTTCAAGAGTTTATAATAGATTGTTCCAAAACTGTCCATGTTTTGTTTTTTCCAAAAGATTACTTATACAGTTTATAAGACGAAATGTAAAAGTACAAGAATATAACAATAATTAATTCAATGTTATTTCATTATTGTTTTCGATATTATTATTATGTTGTAAAAAATTAATAGAACAATTAATAAAATAAGCTTTTAAAATCATAAATACAAAGGTATTAATTAAAACATGTTTGGATTTCTCCAAACATTTCTCTTTGTCACTGAGTCGGCATCCATTAGTTTTTGTACAGAATTCCGCTTTATTTTTTTGTTAGTTTTCATAGTTTTAGTTAGTCCAAGCTAAAATTTTTCAAACCTGATTCAAGCTCTTTTGTAGTGAAGTTTATTGTTGTTTTAATAAAACATTTTGATCAGTATTGTTATTAATTCTACAGTACGTCTTTTTCTTTAATTCTACAGTTAACTTTTTGAAGACCTTGTATTGAAACTGCCGCTGAAAATATAGATAGAGCAACTCTTAAGCGATCACGTTAAACATGACATGATAATATATTTACCTTAAAACATAATTTTAATGTATGATTACTCAGCATAGATAATAGTATTGCTATCATTTAAGCCAATATAATGGTATAATACATATTTTCCAGTTACTAAAGTTTAAAATTGAAACGTCAAGATGTAAGCGTTATTGAAACAGAGTTAACGTGTATACAATTTAAAATGAAGAAGTTATTGATGAGTTATTTTACAAGTCTCTTTGATTTGACGTTTATCAATATACTTTGTTTAATTACATAAGTTAAGCAAGATTAATTAGAAACCCTTTTCGTTCTTTTAGAAAGTTAATGATGAGTATTCACAGCATATATAAACATGCATGTATAAAATTATTTTATGCAAGAAATTAATAAAGGTCTTAGTTAATGCTCTCTTATTCAAGCTGGTTTGAAGATAAAGATGAACATATAGGGTTAGTATCTCGCTTTGAGATCTTATTTATTATATACAAAAGCGAAGTATAGTTTTTTTTTGCAAAAGTTGTTTCTTACCATAGTTGAATGATATTTAAAGCAACCTAAATAGTTTTTAGTTTGTGTTAGTTGTGTACTTATGAACATTTTGCTCGAGGTTGAAGGATGTGCACCATTGCACTTGCGGGCGTAAGGACAGGCTATTTCAAGCTGGCACCGAAATTATACATTATTGCTAGTGACGCCTAAGAACTTAAATTCACAACGCTTCCACACTTTTTTGTGACCTTACCAGTGTCTATGGTTCTGACGAAGCCAACAATAAACGTCTCTATTGCTTAGGGACCACAGAATCGAGATATACTTGCACAAAGAACCTAACCTATAGCAGTGGCTCTTCAAAAGACTCCGTTACTCGCCTCAATAACATATACTTGTCATCCCTATGGCGGCCTCTCAATATCGTATAGACAGTGCAGCCTGCTGGGGATGGAGAAAGAGGCCAACAAATACCAGAAGTCCTCTCCTAGCTACTCCACCTTGGATTCATAAGACAAGGGTGGCGTGATGTCTTCCACCTTTGATCCATCACAAGTACCTAACGTAGGGCATCCAATCAGCATGCTGAGCTTCATGGCCAGTTGTTATTTTAATGCTAATCTCTGACATTTGCACTTAAACAATTTTTAAATCAACATTTTCTTTTGAAATTGTACCTTTCTTGTTTAGTAGTGGCTATCTAGGGGAATACAATCACCAGTGGACATTTTTGTTACAAAGCAGTAATATATGCTTAAATTTATATTTTAATTTTTTTGCCTTTAATTAAAATAGTTTTTTTTTACTACGATTTTTTATTGAAAGAAAATTATAAAAATAATTACCGATATTTTGAGTCATGACTCTATTATCCTACTTCAATTTATCAATAGTTACTATTTCTATAATAAAACACTTTTACGACACTGCTGTGATTGCACACTGTCAACCACTCACTGCTTTTTGTGGTGTTAAGCGGTTTCAGAGTACTCTGGGCTACTTGTTTAAGAAAACCTATAGTGTCTATTACATGACTGTCATGCTTGTGTGCATATATATATTTAATATAAATGATCTCAAAATACATTTAACATGTATAGTTATAAGAACGAAACTTCACAAATATTTATTTAATTGGTTCGTTTAATCTGCATTTTTATTTAATTAGAATTTTTTATTTTAAAATCTCACGTAATATTTTAAGTATTTAATGAATTTATATTTAAATTAAATGCGATAAAATCCGTAAAGTGTTCAGTTAATAACATAAGAAAACCAAATATTTCTACGTTTTTATGTGAGCTAGAGTAATTTAAACTACAATTATGCGATTGTATAATTTTTTATACTACATATAAAACATAATGTGAACATTTTAAGCCAGCGTTGCTTAGGCCTATCCTAACGTTATTATATCTCGAGTCAACTTTTACAAAATTTGTAAGAAGCGTTTATGCTAATACATTTGTAGTTACCTAGCTTAATCATCATCATCATCAGCCTTTGATAGTCCACTGCTGGACATAGGCCTCCCCTAATACACCCTATCCTTAGGGGTTTTTGACCTATCCACGCTGGTCCAATGCGGGTTGGTGGGTGGACGAGCTTTTACTTGCCCATCAGACGCATGGATCATCTTCTTAGACAAATAGGTGATCGGCCCAAATTGCCCTAACCAACTAGGAAACAACAATGAAAATTTGTTGAGTCCCAGCAGGATTCGAACCACGACCTCCGGTTCTAAAGCACACGCCTATGACCACTAGGCTACGGAGGCAGTTCTAACAATCGCCCAGCTCTAGTGAGTTAACGTGTTACTTCATTAGTATACGAGCTCCACTCTAATGTGGGTCGTATGCATAATAAGTGCTACATTCAACACCTCTACGAGTCGTCGGCTTATTGATAAGCGGCTTATAAATACAGTCGTTCAAATTCGATCAAGGACCGATCCAAGGATAAATTCGAATAGTAACACTTTAACTGAAGTTAAGTATGGAAAAACAATGTCATATACATTAAGTTTACTAACTTATACTAAAAAAATCAATTATTATGAACTAAACAATATATGTATTAATTACTTATTTATTACATAGTAAGAATATAATAAAATAAATATTTATAAATATATATTGTTATAATCTTAATAATTCTAAAGAATTTGATATTGCGTTTATTTATATCTTTAATTTAAATCAGCGTCGACCTGGATGACCTGCAGATCCTGTCAGTGGCTTTGAAGAAAAGTTTTAGTGAATCGGAAGTTAGTGAAAGTGAAAGGGCAATCATTGAAGTGCGTAGAATAAGTGTATGGACTCTCATAATCTATGTTCTGATCATTGTATTACTGTGTTTTGTATTGTATAAGAAATGTTATAATAAGATAGTACGCTAGGAGCAGATGTTCGAAGCTCTCCTGAAAAGGAAAACTTCGCACTAGAGGGAGGAGTTACGTCTGCCACGCTACTGTCAGCGCTCTATATTCTAAGAATCCAGACGCTGGTGGACAGTTGAATGATAAGCCCATCCGCTTCACGGAGGTCTTGTTGTTTAGACTCTAGAGCTGAATTAATATTAAGTTAGTCTTAGGCATACTCTTGTATGGAATAAACGTTCCACTTTGAACGATTATCCTTTTTTAAAAGACCCTTCGGCTCCTCAACACTTGACTAGATTACCATAGACCATAATTGTTTTTTGTTTTAATCGTACGCCTACCTTATATTTTCTTCACCACCCTAAGGTTGACTGGGAGAGAAAGCCAACGGCATTAAGCCGCCTTTGTACTCAATTTTATTCTTTTGTATACAAGAAGTTTTAATAAATAAATAAAGTAGACGTGAATTTGCCAACTTTGTGGAAAAGAAACTACATTTTTTATTTACTACTGTCTTTAATGTGAAAACATCTACTTGAATATATATATATATATATATACATAAGTATATTATGTTTTGTGTTTGTGTATTATATTTTGTAGCATGTCACAGGGACATTTAAAAACAATTTAGAAACGACAGTTGTTTGCGCTCTTAACAAAACAGTTTCCCAGGTGCTCTATTCTCTACTGATTCATAAATAGAAAATGTTGATCGAAAATAGTTTTTTCATTTGATTGTGACAAGAACTAGACTTAGTAAGATGCCTTTCTATCGCGATAATAAAGTTTTTAGTTTGACACGTTAGAGCTTTAGCTATTTAACGAATATTATGGATATCCAGTATCAGAGCAAAGTGCTGTCCATCGTAATACAATCTTATTAAACTTTTTAACATCTATTCATATTTTGGACAGAAAAACTATACACCCCATTACTATTAATATTAATATCATTTGCTCTAAATACGGGACGTTGAAGGAAAGTAACACTTTTTAAGAAAAGTCGAAAAACGTGTTCTAAGTCACTCTTTTTCAAAATATTCCTATAACGTATCGAAAATGATAATAAATCGTTAACGTAACTAATTTTTATTTTTTCAAGTATTTATTTTTCTCTTCCGAGCATATTTTTAAACCCGTTCGTATATTAAAAGAGGATTACGATAACGTTATTATCACATCTTATTAAGCAAGCTTAATATTTGCAAGCTAATATTATCATTGGATTACATAGATATAATCTTCTTTGGATGATAGCCTACAATTTCCTTTAAACGGCTAATAAAATAATTGTTATTCGAGATATCAGATGGAATTATCGTCATTGTTGACGGAAATTGCTTGGATCTTGATCAGGTATTAGATTAGTGCAGTACATATTTTAGTAAAGAGATCAGTAACAAAAACATATATTCTTCGTATCTTTTCAAAGCATTTGCATGCATTTGATCACATAGTTGTGGTTTTAATTAGCCTATAAAATGTAATTACTTATTTCCCTCTATGTAATTTATATTATAAACTTATTACTCTTAAAATATAGATACATGGCGTGACAGCTTTTATTGTAAAATAAGTTAATCATCGTTTCAGTTTATTTCTAAAGAAGATACTAAATGGTTAAGCTGTATCTTTTTTACAAAAATAAATAAGTGTTTATTATTATAGGAGCTAGGTGATGTATAAATTGTCATTAAAACCCGATCTGTGTTTGGTACCGCCTTGTTTTTTGTAAGCGACGACAAGACGACAAGCAGTTACTTTATCTGACGGTAACTGTAATTTGCCCATAAGAAATGTAGTGTAAGACATCGCAAGTTCATTCGCCGCCTTCGGGATGTTATATCTCGAATCCGATTATTGAGCCACGGTGCCCCTTAAACCGAAATGTATAATTGTTATTACACCGTGGTAGTACCATCTCGGTTGACACACGCTACTTAGGGGACCTCCCACGAGGAGTTAAGAAATATGTATATATATATCAATTTCATAATTTCAATTGAAGATATACGAATAGTGTATTATATTATTACCTCTTGCTTCGTTCGTTATTGGATAATGGTGGGTAGTTGCTGTCATGTGGTCCCATTTTCAAAACAAATTTGTGATAAGTAGTTTAATAGATATTAAAGAAATTAAAAAATACAGCCTCAGACCGGTGGTAGGTCCCTGTTTACAGAAGATCGTCTGGTGGGTACCACCGCCGTGCCTATTTCTGCCGCGAAGCAATAGTGTGAAAACACACTGTGTTCCGGTTTGAATGGCACCGTAGCCAGCGTTTTTACTGGGTAAATGAGACTTAACATCCTATGTCTCACGGTAGCGTTTTGGCGATACCACTGGTATTGCTAATGTCTATGGGCGTCGGTGATCACTTCCCATCAGGTGGCCCGAATGCTCGTCTGCCTGTGTATGCCATACAAAAAGCCTCAAATTAGCTTGTTGAAGTAGCAGTGGGCTTGTCACGTGGTCGTAAGAACGAAGGGCCGATAGGCTTATAAGGTTTTAGAGTGAAGGCCACGTTTAGGAAAACGGCAGTCGATTCTAAGCTTTGGCCCAGTACGGACGTCTCTTGTATGCTCCCGCATGAGTCCGATATTCTCGTATACGCATTACAAAGTTAGTTGGTCTCACAGTGCTGCCGTGTTAGTAGTGCTGTAAATTGTTCGTGTAGTAAGTGCTCGCAGGCAGATAGGTTGTCAGGACCGCTGGGTGGTACAATAATATATTATAAGAGGTCACTACATATCACACCATTAGACATACCCACACTAACTAACTTAGAGGGGACAGCATGTCAGATCTCACTCATCGACCACAGCCCACAGACCAAAGTTGTGTTGTTGAGAAAAATGCATTTTTACTGTTATCCGTCCGAACCAAACCAATTTCGCTTTAGGCAACTTCAGTAAGAGGTCAGAGACAGGATAAAGCTACATCGCAACAGCTCGTGGCAAGGTCTGACGGCAGACTTAGAGCCATCGCACATTCAAATACAAATTATCTTTATTTGCTAAAATACGGTACATTCAGATCTTAAACACACATTAAGTCCATACGTATTTCACCACATTGGCATGCAAATCATCTATAACCTAAAAATATTTAACATCAATAAAAAAATCGTAATTAGTACACACATTTTTAACATAATGTCAGATATTAATTAATTACGAAATATTACTAACATATCATAAGTTATAATACATTGATAATAATAAAAAATTACAATATAAAGTTTAACAAAGCTAATAAAACAACATAAAATATACAATATAAAAGAAAATAGTCAACAAAATTGTCCAGATATACGGATTAACGAGATGTGTGGTTGTGTTTACAGGCAAAGTGTTCCTCTGAGGAATAAAAACATTAGTTTTTTAACCACATTATTAAGTTCTTTTTAAATAGTGTTGTAGTCATTTTTTTCATGTCAGAAGGCAGATTGTTATAAACTTTAACAGCCATATTATAACAGTTTTTAGTTTTTGTCCTTGTTTTTGTGTTAGTTGCAAATAAATGTTCGATAAAAAATACTGCTGTTCTTTTTTACAAATAAACTTAACTCGTATATATATAAACTTGTTAATGTTCAAATACCTAGCTTAGGAAAAAGAGTTCCAGAGGATTCTAACGGCCCGACGTTACAAAATGCACGAATACATTTAAACTGGCATATAAATGCCTTATTAATATGTACTGAATTGCCCCATATTATCAGCCGGTAGCGTAGAATTGAGGAAACATATCCTTGGTATGCAGTTATTGCAGCTTTTTGTAACACACTTTGCAAGTTTTCTGAGCGGGTAAATAAATTTATTAATGTTTTTGCAAACATGTTCATGCTTGAGACTAGCATGCATTAAAAGTTTCATGATTTTGCATGAAACTTTTTGGTCTAATTCAATACCTAGGAATGTTGTTTCCACTACCTCTTCAATTTTTTGTCCATAATATATGGTTGCGCGGGCGCGTGGTCACTCAAGCATCGTCAGCCAATTTGATTGGACCAACTAGCTCGAGTGACGGCGATATGGTAGATCCTATTAAAGGACCAGAAGCGAGGATGAGGCTCGAAGGACCATGTGCGTAATCCGGCTCGGACAATGTGGTTATGAAGCCGGATTGGAAATGCGATAAAAGGAAGGATAAATACCTCGTCTGATGGCGGCACAGCTGCAGGCGTCTTTCTTGATGCGGTTGGGGTTCGCGGTAAACTTAAAACTATTAGAACGGAGCGTTGGCCATTCGCGTCGGGTGACTTTCAAATATGATGCGCTGCGCAGGAACTCCCGAAGGCAATTGTCGACTGCGGTGGCGCTGGCCGCCGTCCACGTCACCAAGTATTCTCCTTCCACCGTCCTCCATTCGCGAGATGAGGGAAAATTAAAGGAAAAAAGGAAGGCAGGTGAAAGGAGCGGTAGTAAGAAAGGGAAGGAAGATTAATGCGTAACCAATTTCCGGCTGGGTTAGGCGACATAGAAATGCGCGAGAACATTAGGAATAATTAAATTCGGCAAATTAGGAGTGCCCGGTCAATTATTAGTTACTTTGTAATCACAAACATGTAAAATTAATAAAAATATTGTGCATATAGGTTTAAGAGGCTTCAAACCATACCTTCGGAGCCCCAGCCAACCTCACCTGCTAGTGGTGCAACCTGCGACCAACGGACGAGGCTCTGGCGAACACCCACCAACCCGCATTGGACCAGCGTGGTGGGATACGGTCCAAAACCCCCTAATGGAAAAGCAGTGGCGTGCATTAGGGGAGGCCTATGTCAAGCAGTGGACTGACGCAGGCTGATGATGGTAATGATTGTACTTAATTGACAAATTTAACAAGGTTATAGTATATTTATGTAACGCTGTATGTATTTCAGCATTAAATATGAAGTTTTTTTTTATGCCAGTTACCTTGAAAAATGTGCATATTTCAAAACGATGATATATTACATGAAGTGACGACATTCGCAGATAGGCCGGTGTGGGCTGGTTGAGAACAGCCGCAGATCGTTAGCGGTGGCGTGCATTAGGGGAGGCCTTTGTCTAGCAGGGGGCTAACACAGGCTGATAATGATCATGAGATATTTCGTATGCAAAGATTTGAAACTGTGTCTAAATTCAAATTCGGTCAAGATTTATTAAAGGATAAAGTTAACGATCGAAATTACTCCTAAACCCTCATAGGTATAGAGTCAGCACCTAGTAACACCTAAGGGAAAAAGGTATTTAAGTCAAAGGGCTATTTGTACATTAGGGTGGTCGTTAAAAATTAAATTTCTTGAGGCGCCCCCTTAAAAGCTCCCTTTTCATAAAAAAAGCACTGGAAATTTTCTTTTATAAATTTTTAAGTCCAGATAGCATGTGCCTCAAGAATATTAAAGTTAATTTTTGGGTAATCTCCTGATTTTTCAGGAAACTTATTGTAAAGTATAAAGTAAAAATTATTTCAAAATTGGAAAAGATTCAACAATGAAATACCTTCAGTATTTTTA
This sequence comes from Lamproptera curius, assembly GCA_029286875.1. NCBI lineage: Eukaryota > Metazoa > Arthropoda > Insecta > Lepidoptera > Papilionidae > Lamproptera > Lamproptera curius. Next base: position 99,478 of record JAGSMT010000590.1, read on the forward strand.
TTCTCTGTGGTGAATTTCAAATTGTAGTTGTAGAAAAAGTTCAAAATTCTTCGTGATTTAAGCTTATCTTGAATCATCTTGAGGCACGTGTTGTCTTGATCTTAAAAAAATTTAAAAAATTTAGTGTCTTTTCATCAAAAGATAGCTTTTTAGGGGGCGCCTCAAATAATTTAATTTTTAAACCACCACCCTATGGTAGATAGCAGGTACCAACATTTAGCAATGCGCCTATTTACGTGGACGGCAAATTTAAAAAAAGCAGTTTTACAATAACAAAATAAATGGTAATGATTTTAAAAGTTTATAATAGATTGTTCCCAAAACTGTCCATGTTTTGTTTTTTTCCAAATGATTACTTATACAGTTTATAAGACGAAATGTGCAAAAGTACAAGAATATAACAATAATTAATTCAATGTTATTTCATTATTGTTTTCGATTTTATTATTATGTAGTGAATTATTCATAGAACCATTAATAAAATGTGCTATTAAAATAATAAATACAAAGGTATTAATTGAAACATGTTTGGATTTATCCAAACATTTCTCTTTTTCGTCACTGAGTCGGCATCCATTAGTTTTTGTACAGAATTCCGCTTTGTTTAGTTTTGATACTTTTTGTTAGTCTAAACTAACATTTTTCAAACCTGGTTCAAGCTTTTTGTACTGAAATTTATTGTTGTTTTAATAAAACATTTTGATCAGTATTGTTATTAATTCTACAGTACGTCTTTTCCTTTAATTCTACAGTTAACTTTTGGAAGACTTTGCATTGAAACTGCCGCTGAAAATATAGATAGAGCAACTCTTAAGCGATCACGTTAAACATGACATAATATATTTACCTTAAAACATAATTTTTAATGTATGATTACTCGGCCTATTTAATAGTATAGCTATCATTTAAGCCAATATAATGGTATAATACATATTTTCCAGTTACTAAAGTTTAAAATTGAAACGTCAAGATGTAAGCGTTATTGAAACAGAGTTAACGTGTATACAATTTAAAATGAAGAAGTTATTGATGAGTTATTTTACAAGTCTCTTTGATTTGACGTTTATCAATATACTTTGTTTAATTACATGAAGTTAAGCAAGTATTAATTAGAAAACCTTTTCGTTCTCTTAGCGAAAGTTAATGATGAGTATTCACAGCATATATAAACATGCATGTATAAAAATTATTTTATACGAAATTAATAAAGGTCTTAGTTAATGCTCCCTTATTCAAGCTGGTTTGAAGATAAAGATGAACTCCATATAAGGTTAGTATCTCGCCTTTGAGATCTTATTTATTATATACAAAAGCGAAATATACGTTTTTTTTTTGCAAAAAGTTGTTTCTTACCTATATAGAATGATATTTAAAGCAACCTAAATAGTTTTTAGTTTAAGTGTGTACTTATGAACATTTTTCTCGGGGTTGAAGGATATGCACGCATTGCACACTTGCGGGCGTAAGGACAGGTTATTTCAAGCTGGCACCGACATTATTACATTATTGCTTACTGACGCCTAAGAACTTAAATTCACAACGTTTCCACACTTTTTTGTGACCTTACCAGTGTCTATGGTTCTGACGAAGCCAACAATAAACGTCTCTATTGCTTAGGGACCACAGAATCGAGATATACTTGCACAAAGAACCTAACCTATAGCAGTGGCCTCTTCAAAAGACTCCGTTACTCGCCTCAGTAATATATACTAGACATCCCTATGGCGGCCTCTCAATATCGTATTGACAGTGCAGCCTACTGAGGATGGAGAAAGAGGCCAACGAAATACCAGAAGTCCTCTCCTAGCTACTCCACCTTGGATTCATAAGACAAGGGTGGCGTGATGTCTTCCACCTTTGATCCATCACAAGTACCTAACGTAGGGCATCCAATCAGCCTGCTGAGCTTCATGGCCAGTTGTTATTTTAATGGTAATCTCTAGACATTTACGCTTTTTAAACAATTTTTAAATCAACATTTTCTTTTGAAATTGTACCTTTCTTGTTTAGTAGTGGCTATCTAGGGGAATACAATCACCAGTGGACATTTTTGTTACAAAGCAGTAATATATGCTTAAATTTATATTTTAATTTTTTTGCCTTTAATTAAAATAGTTTTTTTTTTACTACGACTTTTTAAATTGAAAGAAAATAATAAAAATAATTACCGATATTTTGAGTCATGACTCTTTAATCCTACTTCAATTTAGCAATAGTTAAAATTTCTATAATAAAACACTTTTAAGACACTGCTGTATTGCAGACTGTGAACCAATGTTTTTTTGTGGTGTAAAGCGATTTCAGAGTACTCTTGCCTACTTGTTTAAGAAAACCTATAGTTCACTATTAAGTGACTGTCATGCTTGTAGTTGCATATATATATTTAATATAAATGGTGATCTCAAAAAATTATTTTAACATGTATTGTTATAAGAACGAAACTTCACAAATATTTATTTAATTGATTCCGTTTAATCTGCATTTTTATTTAATTTTTTTTTATTTTTAAAATTTGACCTAATACTTTAAGTATTTAATTAATTTATATTTAAATTAAATACGATAAAATCCGTAAAGTGTTCAGTTAATAATATAAGAAAACCAATTATTTCTACTTTTTTTATGTGAGCAGAGTAATTGTAAACACAATTATGCGATTGTATAATTTTTTATACTACATACTCAAAACATAATGTAAACATTTAAGCCAGCGTTGCTTAGGCCTATCCTAACGTTATTATATATCTCGAGTCAACTTTTCCAAAATTTGTAAGAAGCGTTTCTGCTAAATACATTCGTAGTTACCTAGCTTAATCATCATCATCATCAGCCTTTGATAGTCCACTGCTGGACATAGGCCTCCCCTAATACACCCCTATCCCTTAGGGGGGTTTTTGGACCGTATCCCACCACGCTGGTCCAATGCGGGTTGGTGGGTGGACCGACTTTTTAATTGCCCATCAGACGCATGGATCATCTTACTTTTCAGACAAATAGGTGATCGGCCCAAATTGCCCTAACCAACTAGGAAACAACAATGAAAATTTGTTGAGTCCCCGCAGGATTCGAACCCACGACCTCCGGATTCTAAAGCACACGCCTATACCACTAGGCTACGGAGGCAGTTCCTAACTTAATCGCCCAGCTCTAATGAGTTAACGTAGTTCTTCATTATGTATACGAGCTCCTACTAATGTAGGAGTTCGTATGCATAATTAAGTGCTACATTTCAACACCTCTACGAGTCGTCGGCTTATTGATAAGCGGCTTATAAATACAGTCGTTCAAATTCGATCAAGGACCGATCCAAAAGATAAATTCGAATAGTAACACTTTAACTGAAGTTAATTATGGAAAAAACAATGTCATATACATTAAGTTTACTAACTTATACTAAAAAAAAATCAATTAATATGAACTAAACACATCTATGTATTAATTACTTATTTATTACATATGTAAGAATATAATAAAAGAAATATATTATAAATATATATTGTTATAATCTTACTTAATTCTAAGAGAATTTTGATATTGCGTTTATTTATATCTTTAATTCTAAATCATTTTGAGTATTCTTGAAGCAGCTTATTCCTTACTAAAATTATATCAAAATATTGACATTCCTACTGCTTGAGCGAGGCTATTGTTAAACAAATTGATTTCTACTCACTGATCTTATCGAAGGCTAACAGTGTCATGTTTACGTAAACACAAATTGACGTGGTTTATCGGATTTGTACCATAATCCGTGTGCTGAAATGTGTGAATGCTGTATTGAAAACGGTAGTATACCTAAAAAAATTAACTTCCTTATATAATAGAATAAACAATCCTTGATTAACAATATTTATATTGGATAAAATTAAGCATAGCATAAAATATACAGTTTAGGTCTACTTATACCACAAATTGAAGGATCAGGTATCCTATAAGATTTCCGTATAATTTTACGCGCTTTAATACTCCTACAGCCAATATTCGAAGTACATACTATTATCATATAATCACTGATTGTGATGATTTCTAATAACTAAATAGTGGTGGAAATTATTAGATAGAGGCCCTAAAATTATCTCATATCTTTAAAAACACGAAATCTATGTATTAAAATAAACTTAGATCATCGTCGCTTAATGGAAATATAATAAAAAGTAATGTTCGGGTATAACAAAATCTAAATTAATTAAAAGACATTGGAGCTTCCATAAGTCCCCTAACATAATTAAGGAAAACCTATATCCGCTTTGAGCAGAAGTCTTTTTTTAGAATACAATGAGGTGTGAGTATTTACAAAATGCATTGCTTTTCAGTAACTGCCTCCGTAGCCTAGTGGTATGGGCGTGTGCTTTAGAAACCGGAGGTCGTGGGTTCGAATCCTGCGGGGATTCAACAAATTTTCATTGTTGTTTCCTAGTTGGTTAGAACAATTTGGGCCGATTACCCATTCTGAAAAGTAAGATGATCCATGCGTCGGATGGTCATGTAAAAAGTCGGTCCACCCACCTACCCGCATTGGACCAGCGTGGTGGATCGGTCCAAAAACCGCCTAATGGATAGGGGTGTATTAGGGGAGGCCTATGTCCAGCAGTGGACTATCAAAGGCTGATGATTATGATGATGATGACGTAGGCCACATGTATTTTATTTAATTTTGTAAAACCGCAGTGAACTTGTATTGTATAGATATAATACAGTACTTTAGCTGTACATTAGGTAAGTTTAATTACCTTTCTTATGTCCCGCTTCTTTCTAACACGATATCGAATACTTATCTTATAATTCACTACAAGCATCAAAATTTTTACTTACGAGTAATATTCATCAATAAGGAAGTTGATTAGGCTTATTGGTTCATCTTGTTTATATATTTGTTACTAGCACTACGATGGGGTGACACCTGCGACTTTCCGCTTGGAATAAGTAAAATGTCGGTGAAGTGTATTAAAATATACTGTATTGAATAATATAAATGAGGTGTTTTCTTGTATGTACCTATCATGAGACATTCAACATAAAGGTTTATGGCTTTTGCGTCGACAATGTCGAATTTCCATATCGACTTTTATCCTCATTTCAACCCCTAGTTTATCCCCGCACACTAGAAAAACACCATTTATGGCTCATTTCGTGTTTCTTCGACACAAAATTTCATCGTTTTATGTTTAACAGAGACAATGTCAATGTTTAAAAGAAATGATGTTATTTCAAACCTTTTAACCAATTTTGCAGTAAAAAATAGCCTATTTTGCTCTTTTCTGGAATCTATAGTATGTACCAAATTTCATCTTTCAGACTGACAGAGTAACTTTACCATCTATAATATTATTAATTTTGGACTATAGATAATATGGATCAACGGTAGTTTTATTTGTTTTGCATTTATATATTTTGAGTGTTTTAATACACAATTGTTATAAGATCTACAATTGTGATTACGTAGTTAACATGGACAAAAAGAAGACATCTTTTAAACACACAAAATATTGACTCTTACATTTGTATAAACTAAGATGAAACTTTCATCATATAAAACGATTTCTCACAAAAGGAGACCGGTGTTTTGGATTCCACTTCGCATATTGCCGATCCATTACTCGATTGCATAGCAGAAAAGGATATTTCAAGTAGATAAACATCTAGACATCATTTTTAAATCTGTTGTAAATAAAGTGTAGATTGTGAGAGTTAAAGGCGTATATTTTATGGCAATAAAATGATTTCAAATTTGTCTCTAAAATATATCCAGAGATATTCTCAGAAACAAGTTGTTTAGATATTAAATAATCAGCGTATATGAAGCTTAATAAAAATGTTATAATATAAGTAATAACGAACAAAGTTATAATCGGGAAAATCGAAATATTTTCTACACGTAATATTTAATTTCTTTTTTAAAAATCTATGGTATAATTTTCTATTTGTATGAAGAATATGAATAAATATATACAATGAAACATTTTTTTGAAAACCCTACGTTTTCCGCTAATATTTTATATTATTATTTTAAGAATAAAAAAATCTTACAGGTACTTAAATTTTAGGAGATTATACCTTGTTTAAACTTTCGCTAGGATTGTCTGGCATAAAACATTTTATTAGTACAAACAAGTAGGTTTCTTGTTCTTAAATTATAACTCCGTGGTCTAGCGGTATTGTCGGTCCACCTACCAACCCGCAATGGATCAGCGAAGTGGGATATGGTCCAACTGATGATGAAAACTCAAAGAAATAATGCGTAATGTGTAGCTAATACATTGAAACTAGTAACAATATATAAGTTCTAATATATTACGTCGTGACATTTATATTAATCAGATATTTATTGCTACAAGCTCAAAGGTGACCATTAGTTGCGGGCCACTATCGATAAAGGCCTTTGCCATATTTTATCCTTGTTTCTTTGCTTAAATTGTATTGTATTTCATTAAATCCTATGCCCTTTTTTGTTATATATCTTTATAATATAAGTATAGTAAGATTTATTACGGAAAAGAAATCAGTAAGAAGTAGAAATCATAATCATATAGTTATAATTATGCCATACGATAAACTTTATCTTCATCATCATATCAGCCTAGGAAAGACCACTGCTGAACATAGGCATTCTTCATAAGCCGACAAGAAGTACACTCTGCGCCACCTGCATCATCGACTTCCTGCACATTTGTATAGGTCGTCACTATATCTCGTAGGAGGTCGCCCCACATTGCGATGGGCAGTACGAGGCTGCCACTCGAGAACCTTTCTTCCCAACCGGTTTTCGGTTCTACGAGCTATGTGGCCGGCCTATTGCCACTTCAGCTTACTGACTCTGCGAGCTATGTAAGTCACCATCGTTCTGCTGCAGATGTCTACATTACGAATTTTATCACGCAGAGGACAAACTTTATATTATAGCATAAGTAAAACGACGTGCATAAATCCTATGTGGCTCTGAATTGCCTTCATCTTAATATAATATAATCTTATCTTTTTTATCATAAATTTCAGTAACTATATACTAGATTTTTTTTCTTGGTTTTTAATTGGTGATTTACCGGTGGTAGGTCCCCTTTTTACAGGAGACCGTCTGGGTGGGTTCCACACCGGTGCCTACTTTGCCGCGAAGCAGTAATAGGAAAACTACTGTATTTCGGTTTGTAGGGCACCTGTAGCCACCGTAAACGAGACTAACAACTCATGTCTCACGGTAAGCAGCGCGTTGGGATACACTGGTATTGCCAATGTCCATGGGCGTCGGTGACCACTTTGGATCAGCTGGCCCGACTGCTCGTCTGCCTGCGTATGCCATAAAAAAAATTACTGCTTTTAATTTTTGAATTATGTTACAATACTACTATATTTATAAAACTTATTTAGTAATACATTAGTTTGATCACTTCTTAGAAATCTCATAATTCGTAGAAAGTAAAAATCGGTCTCCTGTAAAAAGGGGACCTACCACCGGTAAATCACCAATTAAAAATATGAAAAAAAATCTTAGTATAAAGCTACTGAAATTTATGATAAAAAGATAAGATTATATTATATTAAGATGAAGGCAATTCAGAGCACATAGGAATTATGCACATCTTTACTTATGCTATAATAATAATTAATCAAAAAGAATATTCTTGAATGTCAGCTATATTTCCATAATATAAGATTTTATTGTAGGTAAAAAATGTGAGCGCGTGAAGTGCTCAACATTTTTGTACTACATCAATCATCATCAGCATGTGATAGTCCACAACTGAGCATATCGCCTCCCCAATACACCCTATCCATTAGGGGCCTTTGGACAATATCCAACCACGCTGGTCCAATGCGGATTGGTGGAAGGACGGACTTTTACATACCCATCGGACGCATAAACACTGCAATTAATAATTGACTTTCCAAGTTGTAACTTAAGTCTTCGTTCAAACAACTTTCTTCAGAATTGAATGTTAAATCTGAATACTTAAGTACTTCATGGCCTGTTAAAGTTATAAATACTTGGTACATAAGTTTTGCTTGTAATCAACTCTTACCTTTTTAATATAAGCATTACCGCAACTCATCAAAACTCACTTATAAAACACTATCAACCCACATACCCCTTGTGGTGGAATTTCGTAACATCCATCATCTAGACCCCACCAGCAGCCCTAAAAGTAGAGACATTCGTATCAGCTTTACGGCACACTTTGCTGTACCCAGTAAAAAAATAAAAGTGTGTGAATTCATTTGAACATATATTTTTTTGATAAAAATGTTTCACTATTCGCTAACGGGTAAGGAAGAACAATTATTTTTAATTAGATGTTCGTAGAAAAGAGTGGCAATTATTGTCAAAAGCAAAAGTGTCAAGGAAAACTAAGTATGCAATGATAAACCAGGATTTTAATATTTTTTAATAGTTAATTTAATAAACAATATGTGTCCATAGATATTGCTTTTCATTTTTGAAAGATACGTGTGTTTTAAAACATATTTTTGTACAATTTTTTTGATTGCTTTTGATTTTCAAGTTTGAAATTTACGAGTACCCATTTTTATGTTTGTCATAAATCTTGCTTATGTGTAAATGATAATGCATTGAACTGTCTGTTTCTAAACTGGAACATTTCGTAGTGGCTGACTATTACAGATTCCATAATTATTATTTAAAAATAGATAATTAAGGCTTTGAATAGTGAAACTATTTCTTAGACCTAATAAATTAAGTAAATAATATTAAACATATTGCATATTATTAAATACTAGAATTAAATAAGTTTTGCACATTAATAATTAAATGCGTAACGTTTGTAGCCAGTCGCTGTTTTTTCTCGTTTGTTGTGAATTTTATTATATTCACTAAGGAATTTTCGTTTATTAAAAAGTTTGTTAAAATCAATCATTAAATAATAAAAGGAATTTTTAAAATCGTCTTGGCATACTGGTAGCGAAAAATGTTTGATCCGTCAAGCGTAAGGCTTTGAACGTGATAAGAAATTTCGTAGATATAAAAATGAAATTGCTTTTAACTTTTTTCATGTTCAGCTAAGAGTCCTTTTTAGAAGTATTTTATTTTCTTTGATGTTTCTAATTTTAATTTACACTCGAACAGGAAATTTTTACCTTTATGAAATTTAACAACCCAACATAACAGCATTGTTAACGTTAATTTCCATGAGATTAACGTGGGCCGATCACCCAATAGACTGAAAAGTAAGATAATCCATGCGTCAGATAGGCATGTAATAAGTCAGTCCACCCACGAACCCACATTGGACATTGACAATGGACCCGCAGCGTGGTGGGATACGGTCCAAAACTCCCTAATGGATAGGGGTGGGTTAGGGGAGGCCTATGTCCAGCTGTGGACTATTACAGGCTGATGATGAATGCTGTATGTCACGTTAATAATGCTGTTATGTTGGGTTGTTGAGTAAATACTTAATGAATATTTACAACATTATACTTTTCATAACTATGATATTATACGAACGACTACAATACTGCAAAACGTAAAATAATATTTTGAACTGTATGAACGCGGTAGATACAACGGTAATTACATACATATTAAGTCCACTTTTTATATTTGATGATTTTAGTTTGCCCGTAACCATGATTACGGGCAAAAATATAAATAAGTCGAAAAATATGTTGAAAATAGTTAATTTACGTTACAGAGGATTTTTATTAAAGAGCTTATTGTGTGTCGATGTGTGTGTGTGTGTGTGCAAATGTGAGGAATAGAGTTCGTTTGTTTGTGCTTGCTTTGGACTCAAAACTGTTTTTAATAAAAATTTCTGTGTCAATATAGTTCTGACTATACAAGTAGGTTTGTACTACTTATTCGCAAATGTAGTGAGAGCATCATCATCATAATCATCAGGCTGTGTTAATCCACTGCTGGATATAACCCTCCCATAATGCACGCCTTCTCCATTAGGGGGTTTTTGGACTGTACCCCACCCGGCTGGTCCAATGCGGTTTCTGGGTTGACCGACTTTTGACTCATACGACGTATGGATCACCTTACTTTTTAGACAACTGGGTGTTTATCCCAAATTGTCCTAACCAACCAGAAAACAAAAAGAGCAAAAATTTATTTTCCTCGCGAATTCAAACCCACGACCGTCTATAAATCAAGGGCCTATACCGCTAGACGACGGAGGCGGTCAAGGACAGCAGTTCTTTAAATTGAGTATATTTGAAATATTGTTGTAAATATATATAAAGAATAAACGCGAAAAATCAGTAAAGCTTGTATTTCTCTTTAAATATTGTTATTTGACAACAAGTATATGGGTACCCCATTTATACAGTAAATATTGGTATATTTGTTATATGAAAAGAAAATTGATTGAAAAACTGCCTCCGTAGCCCTAGTGGTATGGGCGTGTGCTTTAGAAACCGGAGGTCGTGGGTTCGAATCCTGCGGGACACAACAAATTTTCATTGTTGTTTCCTAGTTGGTTAGGGCGTAAAAGTAAGATGATCCATGCGTCGGATGGGCATGTAAAGAGTCGGTCCACCCACCAACCCGCGTTGGACCAGCGTGGTGATGGTCCAAACCCCAATGGATAGGGGTGTATTAGGGGAGGCCTATGTCCAGCAGTGGACTAAGAAAGGCTGATGATGTGATGTATGTGAAAAGAAAATCAACGTCAGACGCCACAAATCTGCTCTCTGCCCTGAGACATGAGATGCTCATTTTTTTATGGCATACGCAGGCAGACGAGCAGTCGGGCCACCTGATGGGAAGTGGTCCCGACGCCCACAGAAATTGGCAATACCAGTACTATCGCCAACGCGCTGCCTACTGTGCCTACAGTGTTTCACACTACTGCTTCGCGGCAGAAATAGGCACCGCGGTTGTACCCACCCAGACGGTCTCCTGTAAAAGGGATCCTACCACCGGTGACTCTGGTTTACTCGTTTACCTAATAATTACACTGCCAACGGTGCCCATTTAAAACGGAAGACAGTTATGTTCACGCTGCTGATTTGCGCCACAAATAATTGCTGCGGAGGTACCACAAAATTTTAGTTAAGCAATGACTGCTATAGTGATTTTTATTGGGACAAACTTATTAATGTAAACTTGAAATGTTTATAGGCATTTGCTACACATAACTTAAAATTCATAGCAAAAGATAGCAAAAAGCAAAAATGACGTCGCATACTGCGCGCTTTAGGAAAATTTTTATTATTTCAAAACCAAGCAGGCTAACAATGATAATGTCGCCATGGCTTCCATTTACGCTCCAAAGTTTTAACTGGGTTTGAATTAAATGATAAACGACAGCAAAACTAAAACAGTTTTTTAGGTTTGTGATTTTATTTGTCATTAGTTTTCTCAAAGATATCTTGTAACACTGGTGTATTTTATAAAATAAGTGTTTTAATTTGAACTATATTCCTTGAACTGCGATCTCCAGGCAGCGTAAGAGAAAAGAAAGTTTACTGCCTCAATCTGTATGCAAGACTACCACCACTAGATAAATCTCAAACTTGTCGACACTAAATCCAAGAGACGGTGTATCTATTCAGTATTAAAAATTAATTATTCTGTACAACTCAGCAAGAAAATTATATATATATAACAGAACTTTATAATTTTTTGTTTGCTTTATCTTTATAAGGCCATATAAGGCAAAGTTAACTAAAAACCGTATCCCACCACGCTGGTCCAATGCGGGTTGGTGGGTGGAACGACTTTTTACATGTGATATTTTTTTACATACGACGCATGGATCATCTTACTTTAACACATTAGAGGTGTTCGGCCCAAATTGTCAAAAAAAACAACGATAACACAAAGTTGTTTCCCCGCGGGATTCAAACCCGCGACTTCCGGTTTAAATTTAAGGGCCAATACCGCTAGACCACGGAGGCGGTTAAAGTAATAGGGATACGCATAAGAAAACGTATAGTAGTTTCTTTTTGAGATCTATCAACCGCATTTGTCGCTCTCAATAAGGCAAAATTGTTAAAAAAGTAGTATACACTTCTATTTCAATTTTATGTATGGATTAAAAATTTTGACTTGATCATTATTGCCAGATATGCAAGAAAATAAGGGTTTAAAATGTAATATACACTTAAAAAGAGCAAACATGCATATTTAACAATAAAGAAATCTTAAAATATTTTCCATGTAAATTGGAGAACTCATGATAATGTACAGCAGGTGCAGACAGTAATTGCATGCTATTATAAAGGGTAAGCTTTTTCAAAGGAAAAGTTCTGTAAAAGGAAGTTTATTGCTTTGTACCGTTTCATATTTTTTCTTCATTATCTCTGTCACTTGATATTATTGTTTTGAAACGAAGTTCGACACCCGTCATGATTAGTTTGAGTATTAATCATAACAATATCCTAAAATCAATGCTTAAATATATAATAGACAGTCATAAACAAAAATAAAAGCTTAGTAAAGTAGAACCCATCCCTGCTGGAAAAATGTCATAGAATGTCATAGGAAAAAAAATCTATAAGATTTTATGATTTACTAATATACTTATGAGCCTGTGAAAATTTTCTCTCAAATATTTTATGATAATCTATTTGTAGTTCACCAACTCATAGATTCTCATAAAGTCTTTTTAGTTGTTATGAGATTTTATGAGTAAGTTTTTATGAGAACTTCGCGATTAAACTTCAAGTAGCGTTTCTATGCGATTTTATATGGCAAATTTAAAGAAAAGTATCTCATAAGAACTTATCGACAATTTATAAGAAATTGCAATTTAAATTCTTATGACTATTTATGAGTATTTCCGTGGACAAATACACATCAAAGCGTACTGAAACTTATCATATTCTATACGTTAAAAATGCCCGAAATTCAACATTAAATCCCATAAAATAACATTTTCGGTCACTTTACAAGATATTTTAATTTTATGTAGAACACTTACTAAAAAATTGTTAATCAGTTATATTCATTAAAAAAGTAAAGATTTAAAATGTTATATTTTTTTTAATCATTGAATAAAATAATCGTTTATTAAAATGATGAAATCCATTTGTAAGGTGTAAAATTACCTGCCGTAATTTTGACAACCACAAACAGTGTAATTCATTTGCAGCCAAATGCAATATTATTATTCATCAGTAGTTTGATTCACCGATTTTTCTACTAAAATGGTGTTTCCATTTGGTAGAAAAATCAATGCAATGATATTTCCACGATTTCAGAAAATACAAAAATTCTCCTGATTTTCTTTAACCAATTTCACAATTTTTTTCTTTTGGCAACCTTTTATGTTTATTAATTACGGGGAATCACCTTATAGCAAGTATAAATGAGCAGAATCATTGCAGATTAGTACAAATATATACGAGGAATATATTTGGACCAATCTGCAATATATATAATAAGCGTGCAAGTTGGTAGGCATGCTGATTTTTACGCTATAACATTTTTATGTCAAACAGACGAATATGATTGAAAATTGTATTTTTTTGGTCCGTACACCGATTTTAGGTACAAATGTAGCGATTTTAGTTGGCAACTCTACCCATTTCGCTCATTGACGTTCAAGACCACTGTTAATCGTTGTTCGGGTAGATTGTTTGTGCTTATAAGTAAAAATGTTTGTTAATATTAAAATACTTGGAACAAATAAACTAAAAATTGTGAACGTGAACGAAATCCTTAACTTCGAGGTAGATGCCTTGCCTATGAAGAAATTTAAAATTGGTCACAAAACCGAACAATGCACGGTTTCTTTACAAAGCAGGAGAGTTATTAATATTTCTGTATTTTAAAATGTTATTTTTAGAAAAATTTAAATACGAAATTTAACTGTAATAACAAAATTTAGCGTTATTTTTAAATTATAATAATTTTAGTCCTATTTATCAGTTTTCAGAAGTTATGAGAAAGTATAACGATTTTATGATATTGAGATCTCATCATTTTATTTCGATACTAAACAATTTCTTGGTCTGGTGAGTTTTTTGTCTTAATGCAAAAACTGTTTTTAATTTCTTTTTTCCTGACCGAGTTTGTATAATTTGCGAGCATTATAAAATATAATTTCTGATAAGAAAAAATAGTAGCATTCAAAATATTTTTTTAATCTACTAAAATTAAATCATCACAACCTAAACTGAAAATAAAAAAGGTATAATCATTGCTTTAACTATTCAAATAATTCAAATAACTAGGAGAAAGTATTTACATCTCCAGGGAAATGTATGACTCAATTGCTTCAATGCTGTTTTTGTGAAACAAATTATAATGACCCAATATACCCCTGAAGAAATTATAAATAATAGTGTTAAAGGTGAAAAAACCAATAAAATAAAAATGATGTCCCATAAACCAGGACTTGATTCAACGACCAGACTAGCCATAAAAGTATGAAATAATTGATGGAATTCATATTTTTTATATTTTATTAATTACAAATTTATAATTAAATATTTTATTTTAGCAATTTTCGATATTATTTAAGTACCCGTTATACAGATGAATCTTATATTAACGCGGAAGTTGATCAATGCGATGACATGATGATAAAAAGCGAGACCTGCAAAGCTACCCAAAAAAAAATCTACGTCTCCTTGTGACCCACTCCAGTAGTAGTGATTTGGATGACGCGGAACCAAAGAAAAAACGTCTTAACATTAACGCATCGTCTATTTCAGATGATTCAGATAACTCTTCTCATAATTCACGTTAAACTAACTCACAATTCAGTGATTTATGTAAGATCTCTCTTTTATAATATCGTTCTTAATAATGTTTTATCTTTGCTTTATATTCGTTATGTATTTTTCTTCATTTAATAATATTGAATTTTTTTTGTTGCATTAATAATAGTAACTAACACTATAATACTGTTTAAGGACATTTCAATCTTTAAGTTTTTATTTAATATTCAAAATTACTCATATAAATAAATAATTTGATATTAGCGTTATTTATATAAACAAATAATTTTAAATTTGTTCTGTCAAAATAAAAAATTCTGGAAGAAAAATAAGTTTTCTATGTCATTAACATTTTACCGTACTGTTTAAAATTACTTTTTTATTATATTGTTCTAACTTATATAAATTTATAAATAATATGTGTTGAGTAAATACTAAATATTGGTGATGCAACGGAAGTGTCTTAGCGGAACCAGAAACGGAAACAGATATCATAAGTAAATTTTAGCAGAAACGGAAACGATGCGGAAACGGAAGTGTAAATAATATGAAATACAAAACCTAGTTTACAAATAAAATTCTTTATTAAGTATCAAATACACCAAATCTAGATTAGAAATAGATATATAAGAAATCTACCATAGAAAATAATATTGCAACTTTGCAACTGAACATTTTATTGATATTAAAAATTTAGTAGTGGCGAGTTATATTTTATAAAAAGTAATTTGGCCGCTTTTACACCTAACAATCTGTTCCGGTGTTCTTCGTATATAAGACCAGCTCCGCTAAATAATTGTTCACTTGCGGCGCTGCTAGGGGGTATTGACAAATATTGTCGTACTGATGGTAAAATATTACGGTATTTGTGTGAATTTAATTTCCACCACACAAGAGGGTCTTCATTTATAGGTAATCTCTTTTATTTTTTGTACTCCTGAAAATGTGCCTGTATCTCCAAAAGGAGATTGTCACTCTCGTTAGTTGTAGTCGAGATTTCTTGGTCTTTGTTCGTACTTAACATGGCTTCTAACATTTGAAATGATGAATTCATCATTGAAGATGACGTCGGCTGGACTTCATCCTCAATTCGAGTTCGGCGCCTTTTCGGTGTACCACACACTACACAAGATACATTATCATCGTAAGTGGAGTTGGTTACCTTTTAGATTGTCTGGTTCTGCTGATCGTCATTAAGTTACACACATGACATAAAATGTACTGACCCAAACGGCAGCAGAAAATATTACGCGCTTACATTCACGAAAAAGTACGTAAACAAACAAATGTGACAAGTGCCTCCGCGGTTCGCTGGCTGACCCCTTGCCCGCGCGCTCAACCGACCAGCGACTTGCACGCGCCTCGCGCCGGGCATGCGTCGGTTGTAAACTTCCGTTTTAATCTCCGTGATAAAAGTTGCGGAAACAGAAGCAGAAACGGATGTTAAAAAGTGCGCGGAACTTTCGCACTTGCGGAAACAGAAACAGAGATCCGTTGCATCACTACTAAATATATTCGTTCAAATTTTATGAATCTCTAAAACCAGTTATTAACGTTTTTTTAGCGAAGATTATTTTTTAATTAATACCTTTTTTATGGATCTGGATTAAAAATTAATAGCTTATCAATACAACGTCATATCTAAATTTCTCCGATTGCTTCTTTACCATTTTTTATTCCGCTCATGTAATCTCATAAATATGTGTGATCGAAACAAGAGCTTATTGATTCTTATAACTTTTACATTAAATCTATTACAAGTCATAAGAGTCTAGATTTGAAATTAAAATATGGTGAGATTCTATGAGACACTGAAACTACTCATAAGATCTCTTAGATTGTAATGAATTATGACCGTTATGAGTTTTTATAAGTAATTTCGTGGTCAAATACACATATAAAATCTTATAGAATAATTTCGTATTATTTTTTATGAGATTGTATGAGTTTTTTCCAGCAGGGATCTTAATAACCCCTCGAATTCGCTGTTAGAGTATTCTGTGCCGAATATAAAGTTATTTTATGTTCTTAAAAGCAAGTTATATTCGGTAAAGGAAAAGCCTATATCCATCGATTTCTATAAGGCACCGAAATCTTAAGCACGATAAACCTTACTCATACAAAAAATGATTCCTTAATGTAATATAAAAATAATGTAATAAAAATCTATAAATCAAGATGATCTATGCTTTTGATGGCCATGTTAAACAGTTGGTCCTCTGTTTGATTAAAGTAATTTACATTAGAAACCCTGTAGAAAATGAATCATTATGATTTCAATAATTCACTTACTAACACTTAAAACCGGCGGATAACTTATTGCCCGACTGCTCGTCTACCCGCGTATGCCATAAAAAAATAACACATTCGACGCTCGAGTGTAAGTCAGACGTAAGACATGATCCGGTAAGCATGCCCCTCTTTCTCTTTCTCTCTGTCTCTCTTTCACTTAAGC
Source organism: Lamproptera curius (assembly GCA_029286875.1). Lineage (NCBI taxonomy): Eukaryota > Metazoa > Arthropoda > Insecta > Lepidoptera > Papilionidae > Lamproptera > Lamproptera curius. Next base: position 116,558 of record JAGSMT010000590.1, read on the forward strand.
AGGCCAACTGCGCACGAGTAAGTGAGACGCGTGCCTCTCACTTTCTCTTATGGTTGCTTATAAAAAATGTCACTTGAGTGGCGCTGTGCGCAGTTTTCCAGAGTGCATCCCTATCTTCAACTAATTTATAAGACGTTGTCACGTCAAAAGCAAAATTTCAAAGGAAATTCATGACGTAAGATGTAAGACATGATCTAAGATGACTTTTAAAATATTGTCACGTCTCAATTTACAACTACAATTTACGTGTGTACCGTCAGCAATCGTAATTAAAAGACAATATTACGAAAAAGCAAAGATTAGTATAAAGTTATTTATTTTTAGTTATTTTAGGTTATCTATTGCGAATTCTAAATTAACTCCCCAATATAGACAATTTAAGATTTCCCATTCTGTTCATTGAGACATCTTCCAGAGTAGATCTTGTCTATTTTTAACTTTTTATTATAAACAACAATGGGCACCATGTTCTGGGAACCTCTGCAGCGTGTTTGTTTTGACTCTAACTAAATAATCCCGGCTTCGTGAGTTCAAGCCCTGCGGGAAGATTTTGAGTACTTTAAAAAAACGACTATGTTTGACGTCAAAAAAGCAGGTGAACAACATATGTTACCAGAAACTAAATTTATATAAAACACAAATTTGAACAAGAAACTGGTAGTTCTTTTAGACAGGACTATAAAACATTTTTAAATGTTATGATTTTTTCAGATTTCCTTAAGACAAAAGAAGTTTTTCACTTTTTTATTTAATTTATTAAATAAAGTGTCACTAAACCTTTAAGTATTTTTCCAAGTAATCATGGGGTCGGCTTCTAATCTATTCAGGTTTACCTGTATAACAGTTTTTACTCAGAACGACTGGCATCAGACGGCATTTTAAGGATGAATTAGTTTTAGCAGATTTGAAGACCACAACTTTTTACATGCCCACCCAACGCATAAATCACCTTAATTTTTATACAATTGGGTGATGACTCATATTGTCCTTACCAACCAGAAAACAACGATAACAGTTATAGTAGGTATATCTAATACATTTTGAACGTTGTTTCCCCTTGGATTATATAGCGAGGTCAATACCGCTGGGCCACGGAGGCGGCATATATTCATTGATTGAAATGATAATACTTGAAAGTTTTTACTCTTTAAAGTTACTTTTTAAGAGTAAAAACTCTCAAACCATAAGTTTCTCACAATATTTTTTGCACTGTAATAATACATGTATAGAACATAAGTATGTTCTATATATAATAAGGGTAAATAAGTATTTACCCTTATTAAATACTAGAAAAAATTAACCTGAATTACATTATTTAACTAAATCATCACCCAGTACGTGTCATCCTCGATTCAGTTGAAAAAGCAAAGAAACTCGAAAAATAACCTTTTTTTTCGAGTTTTGTTTGCTACAGTTAGTACTTTAAATGTTGGCTGAATCATTTTTGAACTCAGTTTGTATTATAGCAGGTTTTTACTTTTCAAAGTCATATAATAAATTCAGTTGTTGAAAATTTTGTGGTTATATCGGCTATGTAAATGTCTAAACTTTACATTACGAATAAGAAAAGTTTACCAACATATATTAAAGCATTTACGAGCTTATAAAGAACTTAAGTTCAAGCTACAAATTTAATTCTTAAACAAGTTTTTCTCCAAAATAATAGATTATTAACGTAATTATAAATTCATTGAATAATTTTAACTTGTAATGTTTGCATTATTTGGCGAATCACCTACGTACCTTTATAGAATTGGGGTTTGCTTTACATATCGGAGGTCGTAGGTGCGATTCCTGTAGGTAAACATTTTGCCAAAGTCTTCGTACAGCAGCTTGGTAGAAGCCATCTAACGAAGTTGACCAAAGTGAACGGAGAAGTCGTCGCAGTGAGTGACACAGTGAGGCAGGTTATACAGAAGACTCAAGAATATAATCAGCCCCAGTATATGGCGTTTGTGTACTATGAGAAGGCTTTTAACTTTATCGAGACTTGGTCTTTCGTAGACGCTGACATGTCTATGTAACGCCACCATTATGTGTGTCGTAGTCCAAATTGGGCAGAATGAGCCTATCACCCTGCACCGTGGTGTGAGACAAGGAGACGTCATGTCTCCTAAATTCTTCTTCGCCACGCTGGAGGATATGTTCAGCACGCTCAACTGGGAAGGACACGGCATAAATGTAAGAGGCGAGTACATCTAACATCTGCGATTTGCGTACGATATCGTCATCATGGCTAAGACCGCAAAGGACCTGCAGAAAATGGTGCAAAGCCTAGCTGAGTCTTCTGCATGCATCGGTCACGGGCCGGTGATAAAAGCCGCAGAACTTGAGACCACTGGAGAATAACCGAATATCGGAAGCGGTGGCGTGCATTAGGGGAGGCCTATGTCCAGCAGTGGAATGACACGGGCTGATGATGATGGAACATTTTGTCTAGTCATTATCTAATATATCACATAGTTCATGTATTGGGGAGGGTGGGCGCTATGAATAGTATCCATTCATAATTTCATGAGACTCAGGTGCAAAGTTTTGTTAAGGTGGCGGATTAGAAAAGCAGAACATTTACCTGATGGTAAGCGATACGCCCTGAAGAGAAGTTTAAGAAACAGCGTAGAAGCCAAATCATTACCCTGAGATATGAGATGTTACGTCTCATTTACTCCGTAGTTTAGTGGTAAGGACATGTTCTTTAAAAACTGGAGGTCATGAGTTCGAATCTTGCGGGGACAATATTGCAATGTTGTTTCCTAGTCGGTTACGACAATGCGGGATGATCACCAGATTTTCTGTAAAGTAAGATGATCCATGGGTCGGATGTACATGTAAAAAGTCGGTCCTGCACCTGATCTCTCTCCGGTCGTGTGGGTTATCCCGACCATCGGACTATGAGAATGACGGAATAGAGAGTGCACCTGTATATTATGCAACTGTATATTGAACTATATGTATATTTGTGCAATATGAAATCTCCTGCACAGTTGGCTGACCTCTTATAAAGATCGGCCGCTGTAGTCGGAATCGTTTAGGAGAACATTAAAATTACGCTGGCTACGGTGCCGTTCGAAGACAGTAATGGTTGCATACTACTGTTGTAAAGTGTGCTTTTACTTTATTAAAAAAGGATTGTAATTGATATTACCTATTTGATATTTAATAAGAGATTATAAATAAATAAACTTACTAGGTTGTAACATACTTCTTGAATATATTATCATTATCAGCTCCTAACAGTCAACTGCTAGACTTAGGCCTTATTCAATGTGCGCCAAGACGACTGTTCTCCTGCCTCGGCTCCAACTTGAACCGGCCACTGCACGGCGGTCGACCATTTTTTAATGTCCGTTTGCGTTTTTTAATAAATATTTTTTAATAAATTTCTAAAATAAGTACGGTGCATCCTCAGGCAAATTTCTATTCCGTATTTTTAATATTCAACAACATAGATGTACTCTTTACCAGCGCGCTTTGTTTTTAAAGCTTTCCCTTGAGCAAAAACAAATACGGAGAAGATCTTGTCTCTATTATTTAACCCAACTCTGTTGTTAAATATAAGAGCGTCGTTAAAATCTCAACACAATACGGATTACGACTTCATTGTTTGTTTTAATAAATCCTCAATTCTTAGCTGTGTTTTTCTTAAATTAAAATTGTCCTAAAATTTTAGTTTTTGAAACATTTACATATTTTTTGTTATTAATTAAAAGTATATTTATAACTTAAGTCATGTCTAAGCATAGATTATTGTCTACAAATCGAATATTATGTACAACTAACTTAAAATAAATAAGTCTGTATTGAATATTGCGAGCAGGAAAAAATGAATTCCACAAACCGACTTGTACAATTCAAAGGATGTTATTTAAGCAATATCACACCTCCCCTCTGAATTCTTTTATTTCAACGTCAGTTGCTTAGAAAATTAGAATAGTATCGACGCATTAAAGGTGAATTTGTTCATATCCAATGAAGCAAAACATTGTAATTTATTTAACTTTTATAAATTACTAGTATTGCTTTATTTTTCTATTATTATTTGATGCAAGTAAGATGATCCATGCGTCGGATGGGCATGTAAAAGTCGGTCCACCCACCAACCCGCATTGGACCAGCGTGGTGGGATACGGTCCAAAACCCCTAATGGATAGGGTGTATTAGGGAGGCCTATGTCCAGCAGTGGACTATCACAGGCTGATGATGATGATGATGATGATGATGAAATAATACTATCTCTTCGCTATTATTTATCACATGGTAAGTCGTTTATATAAATGAGGAAGAGAAAAGGCCCAAGAATGGGGCCCCGAGAGATCTTTTACCATTCACGTCAACCCTCTGAATTCGATGGCTCAAGTATGAAGACAGAAGGTTCAGTGCGGTATTTCTTATACCATAGTGACGTAATTTCCTGACCAGAGTCTCATGGTGTATACAATCAAAAGCCTTTTTGAGATCACAGAAAATGCCTAAAGCATCCTGTGATGCTTTCCAAGCCTCAAAAATGCTTTTGACTAGCCTGATGCCTGCGTCGGTTGTTGAGCGGCCCCTAGTGAATCCATACTGCTTGCTATTTAAAAGGCAATTACGATTGAAATTTTTAACCAATTGATTAAGTAAGAGTTTTTCAAATAATTTACTAAGAGTAGGCAGTATAGTTATTGGTCTGAAGTTATTAGGGTCCGTATTACATCCTGATTTAAATATCGGAATAATTTTGCTATGCTTCATTAGGTCAGGAAATTCGCCTCTTCTGATACTTACATTGAATATTGCTGCTAGGTGAGTGGATAGCACATCGATAAGAACTTATTACCTTAACAGAGATCCCCATAAGTCTGTAGTTTTTTATATCTAAAGTTTTAATGTACCTTAAATATCTCCGTATTTACGTCCGTAAAATTAAAATTCTCTACATTCATTGGTATTATCTTTAATAGTGACTCGGCTAACTGTTGGAGAAGATAAAAGTGACTTGTGTAGAAACTGAGAAGAATTTTTCGAAATAAGTAGCTAACATCTTCGTCAAGCTTCTATATAACGGTCATCAATTAGTTAGAGTTATATTAGAGTTGCTCTTAGTACCCTTTCCAGTCTCACTGTTGATAATTCTCCAAGTCATTTTTATTTTGTCTGATGAATTTTTATTTTTTTTTATATATAGGGATTTCGCGACAGTACAAATAATTTCCATAATTGCCCTTTTTAATTGATTTACATTAAAGTCCGCGAAAGAATAAATGTGGGTTTTAAAAATGACTCATTATAACCTTTTGGATTTACAAAAATAAATAAATTACAATGAGGAGCAAATTCACATAACGACCCTCTTGGCGCAGTGGTGAGTAACTCCCGATACCAACCCCGTAATAAACATTGTGTTTTTCTCGTGTCTGGCTATTTTTATATTATAAATAGCATTTATTTAAGAAGTCGAAGTAAGTTTATGAATTCATCAGCTATCTAATTGCCATAGTACAAGCTTTGAATAGGACCTATATTTGATAATTTGATTTTTAAGAAAAGTAATATTTTTAAAGAAATCTCTATCATATGTGCATAAAACTTGTGATACATGAAATTTGTGTTAAATGAATACGTTAGGATATCAGAAATTTAAAATGTGGTGGCAGAAATCGCGAGACATTTTCATTTAGAGAGCACGTTGTTATCCGCTTATATTGCGTAAAATTATTATACACTGTTTTTGTCAAAAACTATATACACTAGGTATACTTATTATTTATAAGTACAAATATATTGTAATAAAATAAAGTAATACATTGTTTGGATTTCAGATCAATCAATAATTTTAAAATAAATATACTGCTTCCGATTTCTATAAATTTAAAACTGGTTTACAATTATTATATAAAAGGACTTAAATTGAATTTTAATAGTTCTATAACGACGTCACCACCACGTTACAAAATATGATTAATATTTGAAATTAATCACACTGGCTCGTGGCAAAAACTCGTTAGCTCGAAACCAAAAATTTAAATTAAAGTGCTGTATATGAAATTGAAAATTTTAAACCGGCTTTATATTGTTTCATGTACACGTTATTGTAAAAACAATATAGTTTTTTTACTCAACTGACTAAAATTTAACATTGGTATCAGGTGTTTCTGTGTGTTATTAATTTCGGAGTAAATTGCATAATGCTAATACTGTTTTTATAGTTAAGTACCAGCATTACCGACGAATATTTAATAAGGTAAGGCTTTAATTTTTTCACCGAAATTAAAAATATTACGATAAAGACTATCTACTTTTTCGATTTATACTTTATTTGTAAAACAAATGAAACGCGATGAAATCCGAAGTCTTATATAAAATCATGTCTAATATTCGCGTGAATGCAAGAAACTGTTAAATAAGTCTCTCAAGTCTAGCACGCTTAAAATATATTTTTGAAACAAGATCTAGCCAAGTGAAGAAGGTTTTATAATGAGCAAATGAAGAAATTTATAATGAGCTCTAAAAATATTTTTGTCAATTCAAATTATTGTACTAAAAAATAATAAAACAATTATAGAATAAAAAGATTTCTCGCTTAGTTTCACCCGCAATACTAAATATAAAAACCGCTCTGAAGTGCAAAAAAATTTTAAGATTACCCAACTACATTGATGTCTTCGTTATAAATGTAATTTACTAAAATTCAACTGAAATACACGTAAACGTAAAAACTTTGCTTAAATTTTTTCCAGCAGTAAATTTATGCTGAAGCTTAAATCGTTTTGCGCTTCGACGTTTGTTACCCACTTATTATTCAATCCCATACACAAGTTCAAATGGATTTTAGATTTGCCTAAGCCTGGACATTAACATTTTTGTATTATGTTAATTTCAAGATATAATACCGTCATATATATCTTAAGTAACTTGCTGGTTTTAATATTAAATATGGATATAATGGACGGAATATTACGGATTTAATCGCGTTTATTTTACATTTTTAAATTCCCGACGTTCCGAACACTTTCCAGCGGCCGTGGTCACGGGGTAGACTTCAGAAACTTAATTTAATAATGTATAATATTCGCGTAAACATTAGAAATAATTGCTGGTTTTATTTAAGATAAGATAACCTTTACATATATGTATTCTGACCAAAGAAAACGAATAAGTCGTGGCTTTATTTTTAATCATATTTTCCCCTGACGTGGTGGATCAGAGACCTGTTTTGCTCTTTTGTCTTTTGTACATGTCTTTTGTACTTTTTAGCTCTTTTCGTTGTGCTGTACATGTTCTTTTGTACTTTATTCCTTATACTATCTATACTTAAAATTTATTCCAGTTCTTACACATCCTTTTCATTTCTTCTTTTTTATTTCACAGTCTTAAAATTTTTCTTTTTTTCACTACACTCAGTCATAGAACAACTTTACATATTTTTCTCATTTTTAATTTTCTTACAATTTCTTACTTACTATTTTCCATCTATCTTATTGTACTTTCTTACATTATTATCTTATGTTTCAATACATCTTCTTACTTAATTTACAACTACATTTTCTTAATTCTACACATTAACCTACTGCTATTGTAATCACTAATATTAATGACATATAAACTCACGATTTATAATCAATATTACCTTATGTGCTATTTTTCTTGTTTATGCTACTTACAATCTTGTTATTAAATTTTGTGAAGGCTTTTTTGTGTTTACTAACTATTTGTGCGCATTCGCATGCCGGTTGTCCGGCATTTGAAGCGATCAGATATCCTGCAAAGCCCCATGTCCTGTCAGAGCCTGCACCAGCTGTGGACTGAGTTCCAACCTCCTAATAGTGCGGTGCGCATCGATCGCATTTGGGAAGAAGAGCTTGGTGGTCGAGGCTGTTGGCTCCGTTGTGTAGCGCCGGTTCCATTCGTCAATGGACTCTTGCCGAAGAATCCTCTTGACGAATGAAACCGGGCATTTGTCGAAGTCCGGTCGTCTCTTAATCCGCGTGGCGGCCTCTTTCGCTAAGAGGTCCGCCTTTTCGTTACCCTCTACACCCGCATGTGCCAGTAGAGGTCAAGGGAGCCGCCCCGATTTCTCAGTTTAGCGGCATCCTCCCTGGCCACGGCCCCTCCAGGCCAGTGGGTGCAGAGAGTCACTACTACGTAGTGTCTCCAGGGCAGACCTCCAGTCACAATATAGTGTGTAGCTCCGTGCAGGATCTTTGAGTGCCACCCCTATGGCTCTACGGAGGGCCAGCAGTTCAGCCTGATAGATGGTGCAGAAGTCTCCCAATTTAAATTTTTTGTTCCTTGTTTCGGCGGCACCGTCCCAAATGGACAATGCCGCTCCAACTTTTCGGCTAATTTTGCTTCCATCCGTAAAAATTTTAGTGGTGGGGCTTTCTTGCGAGACATCCTCACAACCCCCCAGGCAGACGTACTCCAGCCCTACCAGTTCCCCCGAGTGTGGCAACTTGGTGTAGGGCACCGGACGCTCGAGCTCCCGGTCTCCAATCACTCGCTGAGAACGGCCTCTCTTTACCTCGTAAAGGGTGGCCGCTTCCCGGATCCTGAGGTCCAAAGGAAGTATCCCAGCGAGCAAAAGGGCCGAGTTCAGCGAGACTGTCCGGTATGCCCTAATAATCTTCTGCACGAAGCCACGTTGCACCATATTTAGGTGCCGCCGCACCTAGACCTTATTGGTTGCTGGGGCCCAGGCGCTAGCCGCATACAAGACGACCGGCTCTACGACAGCGGTGTAGATTGCCCTGGTAATCTCCGGTATCAGGTCCCAGTGAATCTTGGCTGCTCATATTACTTGCTTGTAAATGTTCTGGACCTTACAACAGACATTCTTAATGTGGCTATCATAAGTTAGCTCGTTGCCTATTGTAAGGCCCAGAACCTTCAGCTCTTGGACCATGTCGATGTACTCCCCGCCCATACGCAGAACCGGGGTGTCGTACTTTAGCTTCCTTGTAGGGAGCATTGCCTTGGTCTTCGTGGGCGCAAATTTTAGCTTATTTCGCTCATCCCAGTTTTGCACACGTGTGAGGACCGCGTTTGCCTCTTCCTGGACCTCTACCGCCCGATCCCCGGAAATCACCAGAAGTCGCGGCTTCGAAACCATAGGTTCTCCCTAGTAGATTGAAAGTTTTTACATACGGTTAAAAGTGCGCTCTCGCCACATGGATGCCGGAGCCGGATAAGAAAGATTCTTCAACTACTTAAACCCACCATGTGTCGAAAGATTTTTTAAAAATATGCCTGGACATGTAGAAGTATAACCAGCCTCCGTGCATGGCATTTGTGGACTATGAAAAGACTTTTGACTCCATCGAAACTTGGCCTTTTACTCGAGCCCTTACAGCGGTGCTAAATAGATTGGCGATATATATAGATACTGAGATGTCTGTACGATGCCGTTACTATGTCCGTTGTCCAAAATGGGCATAATCAGCCTATCCGCCTGCGCCGGGTTGTGAGACTAAATGTTATGCCTCCGGAGCTGTTCCCCACCGTGCTAAAGGATATGTTCTAGATGCCCAACTTGGAAGGACAAGGCATACATAGCACCTCCCTCGAAGTGGTTTCGAAAATCTTTTACCTAGGGCAAATGCTTGAACTAGGTACAACAACTTTGAAGGAGAGGCCAACAAAAGAATTCGGCAGCTTTTCATAAGCTACGTCGAGTTTTCTCGTCATCCATCCCACATGGCCTAAAATCAAAGGTCTTCGATCAGTACGGCCTACCTGTCATGATCTACAGTGTCGAGACTTGGACACTTACGGTTCGACTGATTCACAAATTTAAAGTCACGCAGCGAACTATGGAGAGGAGGACGACGCTTGGAGTGTCTCTAAAGGACCGCATCAGAAATGATATGATCCGTCAGAGATTCATAGTCCCCGACATAGCCCACTGGACCAGTAAGCTGAAGTGGCAGTGGGCCGGTCACAAGCCGCACAAGCCGCATCGCTGGAATTGAAAAGATAGAAACTGGAAGGAGATTCCGCAAGCATAACTTGGGACGCCCTGGCCCAAGATGGAGTGACGAAATTAAACGAACCAAAAATAGCCAAAGATCGGAAGCGGTGGCGTGCATAAGGGGAGACGTCCAGCAGTGGCCTGACACAGGCCGATAATGATGAGAAAAAATACCTTAAAATAATGATATTATGATTACCAGGCATCAGAATTATTTAATATTTCTGCATAATTTTTTGTTGCATTCACGTGAATACTACACTTGATTTAATAAATGATTTTACTAAACTATATTTTTGTCTATGATTTTTGTGCCGCCTGCCCGGTGATCACGGCAATCACCTCAAAGTACAATCTTATCCAAAACAACGCCTAGCTCTCTCTTGTGAAACTACATGATAGGTGTATCAATATTAAGCTAAACCCTCTCTGACATAGTAAATGAGCACTCGGGATAGATTTTTATCCTTTAGAATTCTGTGAAATTAAATTTGTATATGTAAAATTACAATCAAATTGCCTCCGTAGCCTAGTGGTATGGGCGTGTGCTTTAGAAAACGGAGGTTCTGGGTTCGAATCCTGCGGGGAATCAACATTTTTATTGGGAATCAACATTTTTATTGTTGTTTCCTAGTTGGTTAGGGCAATTTGGGCCGATCACCCAATTGTCTGAAAAGTAATATGATCCATGCGTCGGATGGGCATGTAAAAAGTCGGTCCACCCACCAACCCACATTGGACCAGCGTGGTAAGATACAGTCCAAAACCCCCTAATAGATAGGCCTATGTCCAGCAGTGGACTATGACAGGCTGATGATGATGAATGATGATGAAATTAAATATTTCGGGTTTATATCCTGAAATGGAAAAAAATTGTATAGATGTTTGTAAATATACAACGCAAAAACAACAGTTCTTTATGAACGTAAAATAGCTTGTACCTGAGAAAAACATTTAGGCTGCAATGAATAATCATACAAATTTTAATAAAATAATACTTGTCCAAGTGCCTGGGAACTAAATCTCAAATCTAAGAATACAAGTGAAATGATTATTTACATAAACCGTTCATACTGCTAAAGGAAAACTTGGTGGTAAACGCTTAATGGGGTATAAAGAAATTTGAAGGGAAGCAAATGGACTCTGAAATCGCTTTCGTAACGCATTTGTGCACGATTAACCGCAAAGTTTCCTTGTTTCTTCTTCTTTCAATAATGGCATTAATGTAACAATTTTTCAATGGCTTGTGAATCGTTTTACATTTCTTTTCTTTTCTTTCAACAAGTCATTATTCAATTCAGTTACTGACTTGTATTATACAAACTCGTTAATTTAATAAAGTGACTGAGAAATTTATTATTTTACTAAGATTAGTAAATATTCTGTTAATATTAATGTTGGTAATAATCCGTCCATTTAATATATTTATCTTCTATATATACATAATTTGTTCCATATGATTCTTAGATTATTGATGTATAATACTAGACTTAGGTTTTTATGCCTTTTAAATTGTCTCACTACGAAAAAATATTTTGCGATCAACAGTTTTTTACAAGTCTGGGTGTTATATGTTATATTTGTACAATAAAAAGTAAGTATTTATAATTGTCTGTAATTTAAATTCCATAGAAGAAGCTTGCTATGCAAGAAAAGAACTTCGTTTATATATTGTATATCAATAATTTCTAATATGAAAATAATTAATACGTGAAAAACAATATAAGAATAAGGGCATTAATTACTTGGGAAACACCAGAGTAGCGCAATTTTACCCAATCAGGACTTAAGTTAGTGGACGAACCTTTTTCCGGCTGATAGATTCCAGTAAATATATGCAAATAGCAATATAAAAGCTACTAAAAAGTTTAAAGGAACTGTATATTTATATTTCATTATCAGTAAGAATGTAATGGAGATATTAGAAAATATATATTATGTTATAATTTTATAATATAATATATATTTTCTACGCAATCAAGTACGTAAATATTCGTAATGTGCGTTTTCTTCGTATATTATAGTAAGTGCTGCTAAATAACATCGACTTGCGGAGTTTTTTGCCAACGAGGCAGACGGACAGACGAGCCACCTGATGGAAAGTGGTCATTGGCGCTCATGGCTATTGGCAATACCAGAGGTATATTATCAATGCGCTGTCTAAGTGAGACTTTAGAGATGTTATGTCCCGTTTACCAGTAAATTCGCTGGCTACGTTTAGCTACTACCGGGATATAGTAGGATTTTACACAGTACTGCTTTGTGGCAGAAAAAGGCACTGCAGTGGCACCACCCAGACAGCCTCCGTAAAGGGACCTATACTTTAGTTTGACGTAGTCGCTGTATATATCGCTGGACTGTCGTGTGGTTTAAATAGAATTAAGTAACTTTAATTATTTCATTGCGCTTATTTAAGTATTAAAACATTTAACTTTTGAAGCAATGAACTTATTTTTAAACTAGGTTAACTTTTGTTCTAAAACTCAGTTAAATGAAAACAAAATGGTCACTCCTATAACAACAAAAATTACATCATTAGCTCGTCGAGTGAGCGATGACCGTTAAACACTAGCCCCGGCCCGCACTTCTTCTTTCAACCCATTGACCGGCCTCCTCACACGCACCCTGAACGTGCCAGTGAGTCAGATATCCGATAAAGATAGCGAAGTGTCGCATGCACAGCCCAGAATCAATATAATCACATCTTTTCCTTGAACAAGGTTTGATGACAGTAAAATTTATCCGAAACTAATAGATTGCTCTATGCGTCCAAATTATACTATTATTATATAATACGGAATATATTACAAAAAAATTACTTTAAATTTCGACGGACAAGCTGGCATTTATTTTATAAATTTGTAAATATATATGAATCTATCAATAACTTTACTAAATAATTGCTAAAGTAGAATAATTTAAATATTAGATTCAGGTGTGCCACAACAACACCAACTTCACCAACTACTACACCAACTTCATTGCCATATTAAATATCATTATGTAAAATTAGTTGCTTATTTAATAAACTGTATCATCGAGCCAAATAACATTATTTATCTTTTCCCTAATTAGTTTATTCAACAAAAATTTGCAGGTAATTAATTACTTATTTGTGAAAATTATAATGCTAATAGAACTCAGACATATATGATTATAGAGATTAAATTTACATATATATTTCAGGTATATAAGATTAGATCACTTACTTTGGTTTAAATGTTCGAGTTGCAAGTGAAACTATTATTACTTTAGCACAAGCAACGAAACGTGTAGAAACTAAGTCAAAGGTTAATCCAGCTCTGTAATCCCTACATTTACAAGTGAAAGTTGAACAAAAAATATGACCAAGTTCAAACAGTGTTTAAGTATTTTGCACAATCGGATAACTTAGCGCTTTTGCACAAAAATGTACAGGCTATTTCTGACGCTTCATTTTAAATTTCTGATGTGTTTTAAATCTTATTTTTATTAAAATGTCGTTTATGGCATAGTTGTTAGTTAAATTATGTTATATGGAAACAACCTATTAAAATTACGTCACGGTTTAGTTGTTTTCGGTAATGCTAAATTATAATTGAGAACAATCTGATTTCACGTACATTGACGTAATATTAACAATGTCTTATATAAGCTACGTAAACAGCAAACTGTTTGGTTTATATTGTGTTTTGCGAAAACTTTGTTTTGTTACAACAATACTTATAAGTATCTTATACTCTGGATAATAATTAATCTAGTATTTTCTGCTACAATTTAAAATGAGCACTAAACCTTTTTATACTCTAGAATAAAAACCAGAGTTTTTGCCACGAAAAATTGGTTGCATTCTTTTAAATATTATTCCTTAAATCTTTTAATACTCTCTGGTCATAAATAATCCCTATGGCATCATTGGTTTTTACTATATTTTATATGACCATATAGCACGTATACTCGCGCGTTATGTGGTGCTTTGTTAACACGTTCGTATAATTTTGCTAATGGTAATTAGACGAAAACAATGTTGTTTTATATTTGTTTAGCAGCTTTACCTGAGTTTTGTTTCATCCCAACTAGACTTGTAGATGAACAACGTATCTCACAGCTAACTACATCTTAAAATTCTACTATTTGATAGGAAAAATATTTTAATTGCGGATTAAACATTATTAATTTAACTCACGTAACGAAACATGAACCAAGTCTTAAGCTAGTTTTGCAATTAATAATATTTTACATATACATTAATTATACACAATCTTATATTTACATGAGCTTCATCAAGACCGGACAAGATTATAGTATGGCACTTTTTTTTAAATGTGGAAAGCCATAAAATATATAGAATATATAGAATAATGACAATAAAATTGCTAATCAAGTTAATACTCGCATGAGTCTGAATACTAAATGGATGGCACACCATTCTGAAATTGTTAATAAATTAGTAGAGAATCAATCTAAAATTAACGTGACATTACACCTCCTCTTAGGGATTCATGCAACTTTAATCTCTCTTAGGGGTTCAAGCCTTATAAAATAAATAAGATTTTCCCAGCAACTTGGCATTATTACAGGAAGATAGATGATATATTAGCCGAGTTAATTTATGAAGGCAATATATTAGCTTTTAAATGCGCAACAAGTGCACACCATTCGGTCGTTAGAATTGAAAATCTAGAATTCATGCTTAAGAAATTAGAAACTATATACGGTAAAGGACAAATGTTAGACATAGAGCGAAAAGAATATTATGAAATAATTAAGCCCAAATAATATTTAAAGTACCCATAATTTACAAAAATATTCTTGAATTATATATTATTCATTGATCCCAATAAATTACAGCAAGCCATTATCCCTCCTTATTCATATATTGCAACAAGCCAAAACGCTTATGTGTACATGAATGCTGAATACCCGAAGTACATTAATTGGTACCTCTTTGGAGACAAAATGGATTATTAGCTTTGTCATCAATTAGACTGCATTTTCGAGCTTATCATTAATCATCCGCTTACTAAAAGATGCAAGATGACCATAAAAGTAACTCTGTCAAAAATATAATTTCCGAATATGATTATTTATGAAATATCTATAATGTTCGTGCGAGGAATATAATAACGTTTTCGGAACCTTCCTGGCCACAACCTTATCAAGCTGTTATCTAAATTCAAAGGAATTTACTCTTACTAATTTCAATGATTTTGAAGGCACGCCTCTGAAAATAATGAGACTATCAGAGGACCCTACGATTTACAGCTACGCTGCAAATCATGCGCATCTTAAGTCGATCGATCTTAAAAGGTTCCATGAAACACAGCATCATATTCTAATGCAAGTCGCTTTTCAAGTGGATCAAGCAAAATCAAAAATTAATTTACCACACTACGATCCCCTCTTCACCACTGTTTTAATAACTGTATTCATGATCATATTCCCTGCTATATTGAAACGTTGCAATGATTTAGAAAAGCTCCCAATGAACAGGGGAACTACGAGAACATCTACATGAAATCTGAAATCAGTGGACCACGCAATATGGCAATGCTACCTCATATTAAGTGTCAGAAGTAGTTGCTGTTGTCAGGGGGTAGGTGTTATGTGAAGATCCCATTAGCATATTGCAACTGTGCAGCATCATTCCTCATTCCATTACATATTACAACATGATACGACACGAAGCAAACTTGTAGCGTTATCGAACACCTTCTGACACGAGGCAACTTTGCTTCATCGACGGAAACGGTAGTCGAAAGTTTTTAATATGTGCGTCACTACGCGGCCGAATATTACGTTGCGTTTCGAGGGGATTCCATTTCTCACATCGAAAGGAATCGCTATTTTTGTTAAGTCATAAATTTAGTTTATAATTTAAAGCAGTAATTAAATTTATATTTGCTAGCTGTAATTCAAGTTATTTTTTTTGGATCCTCCGAAGGTGACTTCTATCTACTTAAGGTATTTAAGGTATTTGTCGGCCTGTTTTTAAAATGAAAATACGTAGTAATTTCCGATATTTCATGTGCACAATAGATTGACTAATCTTAATATCATCTCCTTATAAGGGCACTTGGTGACATTATTGTGATTTACATATCACTGGCAAGTCTCATGCTCATCGAGAAATTTGGATTTAACTAAAATGACACACAAAGAAATAAGACATTAGTCGTATTAAGTAAAGAATAATAAAATTTTTAATCAATGAAAAAGTACTTACAAGGAGTCTTTATGACTTAAACATATTTATCAGTACGTAAAAAACCCTAAAATAAATATAACGTTGTAAAATTTCTAACGTATTCTACGATTTCACGTCGTTATGTTTGTTATAATGGCAGACGTGGTTTTTGCCGAAATCAGTCAGCTTGAAAAGGGTCGTCGCCGAACTTACTTTCTAAATTGGATGTCAGGTGAATTTGTGCCACTTGTCGCGGTTATTCAGGTTACTGAATAACGTATAATATTCGAAAATTGGCCCTTTATTTTCTGTTATTCTCGGTATTTTCATGCTGATATTTTTGAACTGATTTTGTTTAAATATAAATTGTTTGTTGAGTCTCGTTTTATCGTTGCAAATGTAGATTGTCGCTCGATAGTAAGTAATGATTTTAAGATATTTTACTTATCCGAATGCCATCCGGAAGATTTTTTATAATAACAAAATAAACTATTTATTTCTTCTATTTACGCGATAATTATACATAACAAATAATTTACGGATTTTTATGCATCTTGAATCACGTGATCATTGATGCTGCAAAGAGTCCGAAACGTCGGGAATAAATATAAATAACTATCGCAAAAATACTACTAACTGCAGTAATACTACAAGTCTACATTACACTTCGCCGAGTTATTTTATTAAATTAAAACAATTTAGCATTATTACTGAATAATGATAACTAGAATGATATTTTAACTTCATTATTATAAATACACAAGTAATAACATCGCCCTTTTCAAATCATCACAAAATTTGCATTTAATCAAATAAAGAAGAGTTTTAAATAAGATTATAAATAATGAAGGTAAAAATGAAAAACATATTAAGTTCATGAAGGCAAGGTCAATTAAGAAAACAGCAAAGATCTTATAGACATAGAAACAAACTTTTTTAAACATTAA
This sequence comes from Lamproptera curius, assembly GCA_029286875.1. Lineage (NCBI taxonomy): Eukaryota > Metazoa > Arthropoda > Insecta > Lepidoptera > Papilionidae > Lamproptera > Lamproptera curius. The sequence goes on from JAGSMT010000590.1 coordinate 133,617, forward strand.
GATGAGATCTTTCAATGTCAATGAAGCGTTAAAATAATATTAACTTTTTTAGTTAATCTCGAAAGTTCTTTAGATAATTAAGGCAAGTAATTTGACTGACCTCCGAAAAATACTTATTACTGCAAAACAAGTTTTGGTGTAAGAAAATTTATGAAATCCATACAATAACTCTAAACTTTCACTAGAATTTATACTAGAGAAGTACAAAATAAGGTTTTTTGTATTAATTTAATAATGCCACAGTCAAACAAAAATCCAGCATTTCATTATACTCGTTTTTAAAATTTTCTATTTATGAAAAAAACGAAGATTTGTTATCCTATTTAAATTTAAAAGATAACCTAAATGGAGTTTTCACGGTTTTTATATAATGAATGAAAAATTATCTTAATAAATATAAATATGTCGAATTAAATGAATGTTTTACTGCATTCAGTAAGCAGTTAAGTATAACTCGTAACTTGTATAAAAATATCATTTAAAGCGAGTGATAAAATACACTTAGTATTTTAACAAAAACATTTGTAAAAGAGAAAATTCTAAATATTCACAATTTCATGCAACATATAAACAAAACATTGCTTTTCTTTAAGTTTCATCTGGCTATTACATAAAAGATCTAAAGAAGGATCCAACCGGGAGCGCTTTTCATTACAAAAAGCCAATAAAGCCGAAGCATTTAAAATATTGCATTATTATAACATATCATGACAATTAAACAAAACTTTCGTGACGAAAATTGCAAGACGGAAAGCGACCGTACATCTATCCCACTCGCCTCGATAAACGACCTCCAATAGATCCGAATGGAGTTTTTTTTACGGCATACGCAGGCAGACGAGCAGTCGGGCCACCTGATGGGAAGTGGTCACCGACGCCCATAGACATTGGCAATACTGGAATCACCAACGCGCTGCCTACCGTGAGACATAGGATGTTAGGTCTCGTTTACCCAGTAAATACGCTGGCTACGGTGCCCTTCAAACCGGAACACAGTAGTGTTTTCACACTACTGCTTTACGGTAGAAAAAGGCACCGCGGTGGTACAAAGGGGACCTACCACCAGTAGTAAAAAGTTGGCCCCAAAACGATTTTACTTGAGTTCAGTTGTTCCTAATTGTATCTTTTATTTTAATTGTATATGATGGTACTTGTTAACAACGATTGGACAACTATAGAAGAACAAAATAATCTATGTACTGGTTCATAAGTACCATTTGGTCTTGGAATGGCTCAATATCACGTAACCCAGTGAAAGTCTTAAATATCTGAAACCTAACGTATTAACTTTGCGGTGTGCAGAATATTTATTTTAGTATTCATATTTTGTATAGAACGGCACTTAATTTTCCGTTTGTTCCATTAAACAAACCAACTAACTACGCTCGTTATCCCTAAAATAGGTGGTTTAAGGGATAACGAGCGTAGTTATGGTTTTTTCAGCCATAAAGAGCTAATACTATATATATAGACTACATTCAAAATTATAATCACTATAAAGAAAAGATATTAAGTATTTACAAGGTTATCTCATTGTTTGGTTCGAACTAGATCCGAAACAACTGAACAAATTTGTAATATTCTTTCACTACTAGAAAGCTATATTATCCTAAGTAATTATACCCTTGTAATTTTAAAAAAAATCTGACAAAAAGTCGAGCAGAAACCTGGATAGCCCGCTTCAGTTCAATATACAATATATCTTATTAATATATTTATTTAGTTTGGAATACAATATCAAGTTAGGTTTTTTGCATATTTTGGTTTTAGATTAATAAATAATATTTTAATTTTACTTAATAGAGCATCTAAAAACGTATGATATAACGCATTACGTAGCTTATAAATATACCCAGTCACATCCACGATCACCCACATATTATACCACGTTTAACCAACTGTCGATTGGAGCGAAAAAGGCTTTGAAAAAACAACGTATATATTTTTTTTATTTTATTGCTTAGTGCTTAAGATGAGCAGAAAGTTCACCTTGGATGGTAAGTGGCACATCCCACTGATTAAAAACGCAGCGTAAGTTGCCGCAAGTCCGCTCACTGCCCTGTAATCTTGGACGCCACGAGGACTGCACTAAAAGTATGGGCGAGTGCTTGAAACCGGAAATCGTGGGTTCGAATCCTGCAGGGACGCAACAAATTTTCATTGTTGTTTCCTAGTTGGTTAGGGCAATTTGGGCCGATCACCCAATTGTCTGAAAAGTAAGATGATCCATGCGTCGGATGAGCATGTAAAAGTCCACCACCAACCCGCATTGGACCAGCGTGGTGGGATACGGTCCAAACCCCTATTGGATAGAGTGTATTAGATGAGGCCTATATTCAGCAGCGGACTAACACAGGCTGATGATGTGATGTGATGTGTTGTGACATTGTCCTATAAAGACTTACTTATTCTGCTGCATTCTAGGTGCTGAAAGAATTAAATTATGTTTGTTCCTTGTATCTTTGTCATGTGCATCACAATGTCTTAGGAAATCATCTCTATTCTTTTGCACATACATTAAATTTTCAAGTATGTATTGAGAACTAACGGTAAATATTTTTATTTCAGTGAACAACTTTCTTAATGATTCTGTGGGGCCCAAGTGGTAGACTGCACTAATTGCACGTTTTGGAGGACAAAGATTAGTATCTGCCGCATTTCCCACAGTAGAATACCATAAGACATAATACTATGAAAATAGCTGAAGTATACTAAGCGAGCTGTCTCCACATCAGTTAATAATCGAATTCTTTCACTGCGTAAGCTGCAGAGCTTACTTTACTTACTAGCCTATTAATATGGGGGCCCCATTGTAGTTTTGCATCTACAGTTATTCCTAGAAATACAGTTGATTCAACTACGTCTAACGCCTCCCATTCATAACCACTTCAAATTTACCATGCTTCAGATTAGGAGTCACGAATCTAATACATTTCGTTTTCCTTTGGGTTAAAAGCAAGTTATTAACACTAAACCAATTTACTATTCTAGAGAGAGTATTATTTACATCGTTATTTATTGACGTATGTCGTTTAATTTTAAAATCAAGGAGGTATCATCTGCAAATAATACTATATGTTCGCTATTATTTATCACACATGGTAAGTCGTTTATATAAATGAGGAAGAGAAAGGCCCAAGAATGGATCCTGTGGGTACCTCCATATTTACGGGGCCCTGGAGATCTTTTACCATTCACGTTAACCCTCTGAATTCGATGGCTCAAGTACGAAGACAGAAGGTTGAGTGCAGTAATTCCTATACCATAGTGACGTAATTTCTGACCAGGGACTCATGGTACAGGTGTACACAATCAAAAGCCTTTTGAGATCACAGAAAATGTAAAAAAGCAAAAATAATTGAATTGTGTAGATCTATTAAAGAAACTTTTAAGTATAATTTAATTAATATCTGAATCATTATTTTTTATTGTTTATTTAGTAAAGTTCGGTTAGCAAAAGTTTCATCTACATAACAGTTGCCGAAAAAAATCGTTATGTATAGAAACGCTTAAGTTGGGTAACAACTGGAAATTAAACTAGCAAATATAGTAAAAATTTAATGTTTTCACTGCTGTAATAATCAACGTAAAGATTATTATAAATTATTAACTGAAAATAGTTGGACATGACAATTCACCTTCCTATCATATATAAATGAACAAAATCGTGAAGAATGAATAGGCATAAAACCAAAAAAAAAATTGCTTTGATTTAAGTAACTTCTTCTCGGCCAGTTAGTCAAAAGGAAAAGAAAATAATAAATGAGGGTAATGCATAATTTTTTATGAACTCTTGAAAAATAGTTAAACTGAATTTAATCAGTAGCAAACTCCTTTCAATTTTTTTCGTTCAGATATTTCCTGAGTTTTTCATTTCGTTACTTGAGCATGATTGATCTTCATTGTGGAAAGGAATGTTATTGAAAGAAAAGGAAAAAAAAGTCCCGCAGAGTTTCTTACGCCGGTTCTTCTCAGGTCAGAGGCTTCCATTTCCGAACCGGTGGTAGATTATTTGAAAATAAATAAGAAAGTGTAATGCTTCCATATTGAATAAAGACTTTGGCTTTGCTAATTTGGAATAAAAAGTGTTTAATATCTCAATTAATTCTTTTGTTTACGCGAATAATACACATTATTGAATAAAAGGACTTTTTACGGACTGTATCACGTTTATTTTACATTGGAAATTCCCGTAGTTTCAAGCACTTTTCAGCGGCCGCGATAAAATCCGTAAAAAGTCCTTATATTCAATGATTAATATCAGTACAAACTATACCGTTTTTGTTATAGTTGGTTTTTCGAAGATTTTCTAAAAGGACTTGGGCCACTCTCCTTACATTGATCGACCCACAAAACGAACTTCAAGGACAGTAAAGAAACATGTATAGAAAAAAAAATCATATTTACTATAAAATTTAGAGAAATTTTAATCATGGAATAATTAAAATCATAAATAAAAATATTACATGATCATGGTAAGTTATATTTATATTTAAATCAATTTACGTTTAAAAACATTCAATTGCCAAAAAAACTAGCAAAATATATGATATATTTAATTTATGGATTTTAACATTAATGACAATAATTTGCTGTTTTCCTTGTTAAAAGGAAACCTTTAATAGGATAGACATTATGAGGAACTTATAAAATCTAGAAGCTCAATGTTAAAGTTAAGCCTTAAATATTTTTTATTACTCTATTTGTACGTCTAATTTGGTTACTTCAAAACAAAAAATGTAAGAAATTAAACAGAATAACTTAAAAGCCCTTAATATATTAGAATTAATAAAGCAATTCTTATTAAGATTTTGTGGAGCTCATGGCTTTGTGCTAAAACGTTTCGGTAAATTAAATCATCTTTAAAGGGAAGTAATTACTTTGAACATTAAATTCGCGTTTAATCTGAGGTAAAAATTCTAACCGCTTCAGATGGAGTTTGTAAATTATATAAGTACACAATGCGACTTCATTAACTTTCAAGTATAAGAAAATATTGCTATTAAACTTTGTATAGACATATTAAAAATTATTTTAACGTAAATGCTAATAACACTTTAAAACGTTTCTTTTTTTACCAATATTGATTTTTACCTTATTTTATTTTTTTACTTATATTTTCTTTTTTTTTTAGCTTAGTTATCTTAATATTGTTAAGTTCAAAACTGCCGAAACCGTGAAAGTGTGACTAAAAGTATGTTGAACAAACAGCATTAAAAAAAATCTACAATAAAATCCGCGAGCACATATATCTTTGTTCTTAGAATAATCCAAAATAACCATTTTAGCGTAAGACATTGTTAAAAATTGCAGGGAGACATATTCAAAACTCATCATCATTATCAACAGCCTTTAATAGTCGACTGCTGGACATAGGCCTCCCCTAATACACCCCTATCCATTAGAGGGTTTTGGACCGTATTCCACCATGCTGGTCCAATGCGGGTTGGTGGGTGGACCGCTTTTTTACATGCCCATCCGACGCATGGATCATCTTACTTTTCAGACAATTGGGTGATCGGCCCAAATTGTTCTAACCAACTAGGAAACAACAATGAAAATTTGTTGAGTCCCCGCAGGATACGAACCCACGAACTCCGGTTTCTAAATTAAACGCCTATACCACTAGGCTACGGAGGCAGTTCAATTCAAACT
>JAGSMT010000591.1:0-51102 GCA_029286875.1 Lamproptera curius
AATTCGATTATTGATGAATATCACCTCATCTAGCAACAATATTTAATGTAAGCATCCAGAGAGGCGAGTTTCCTGACCTAATGAAGCACAGTAGAGTTATACCGGTTTTAAAGCAGGGTGTAATATGGACCCAAATAATTTAGACCTATATCTATTTTGCCTCTTTTAGTAAAATATTTGAAAAACTATTATTAAACCAATTAATGAAACATTTTAACAGTAACTGTCTCATTAATAACAAACAGCGGCTTCACTAGGGTCGCTCCACGATTGATGCTGGCGTTATGCTCATTAAGAGCATCTTTGAGGCTTGGAAGCGTCGCAGGATGCCTTAGGCATTTTTTGCGATCTCAAAAAGCTTTTGATTGCGTACAGCATGAAACTCTGGTCAGGAAATTACGTCACTATAGTGTAGAAACGCCGCCTCAATCTTCTGTCTTCGTACTTGAGCCACGAACTCAGAGGGTTGGACGTGAATGGTATAAGATCTCCAGGGCCCCGGTAAATATGGGTGTCCCAAGGTCTATTCTTGGGCCTTTCTCTTTCTCATCTATATAAATGATTTACCATATGTTATTAATAAAAACGACGAGATAGTATTATTTGCTGATGATACTTCCTTAATTTTTAAAGTTAAACGACACATCAATAATTGACGATGTAAATAATACTCTCTAGAGTGGCGCACTGGTTTAGTGTCAATAATCTGCTACTGAACCAGAAGAAGACAAAATGTATTAAATTTATGACTCGAATGTAAGACCGAGTAAATGTGAAGTGTTTATAGATGAGGAAGAGTTAGACGTTGTTGAGTCTACCATTTTTCTGTGAATAACAATAGATACCTGATTGCACTGGGGCCCTCATATTAATAGACTGGCGATTAAACTCAGCTCTGCAGTATATGCGGTCAAGAAATACAGACAATTAATTGACGTGGAGACAGCCCGGTTAGTATACTTTAGTTATTTCCACAGTGTAATGTCTTATGGCATTCTACTGTGGGAAGTGCAACGGATACTAATACGATCTTTGTCCTCAAAAACAGAGCTATTCGAGCGGTTTATAACCTGGGCCCCAAGGAATCCCTGAGAAAATTGTTCCCAGAGATTAAAATACTAACCGTTACTTCTCAATACATTTTCGAAAACCTAATGTATGTGCAAAAAATAGAAATGATTTTCTTAGACATTGTGATGCACATAACATAAATACTAGAAACAAACATAATTTAATTCTTCCAGCAACTAGACTGCGAAGAATAAGTAAATCTTTATGGGACAATGTATACGCTTTACAACAAAATCAGTAAACGCTCAGAATTTAACTGTTAATAAATTTAAAAAGTAGTAAAGGAACGTTTATGTGTTAAAGGTTATTATGATATAAATGAATTTATTAATGATAACACAGCCTGGTAATGGAATGCTCGCTCCAGGCTTTTTCAAGTATAATATACGTATGATAGTACATGTATGTAGCTCATAAGAAATTTTATATGTGTATATTTGATTATTTTAAAAGATGACAAAATAGGCCCTGAGTTTCTTTCGCCGGTTCTTCTCCAGGTCGGAGGCGTCCTATTCCGAACCGGTGGTAGCGTCCTTGACAATCAATAAGCGAGTGTTACACTTCTATATTGAATAAAGATATTTGAATTTGAATTTGAATTTGAATAGGTATGCGTTTTATTCAGTTTGAAAAAAAGCTTGAGTTACTATGCCATAAATAGGTTGTTTAATAATTCAAAAACTACTTTGTATTGATATAACATTTAAAGTGAAAGTAAACTGAACATTTACGAGCAAAATGATTGTTCATGTTAGTCGTGTCGAACGCTTCCGCTATCCATGATAATTTTACATTTACGTTAAATTTCAGACCTTAATCTCAGCTCGGGCCATACTTTGTCTTGATACAATAAATAATCGAGATTTTAGTTACAACTAAAAAATTTAAAGTATTGCGTTGCATTACACAATTTTATGTATCAACAATATTAAGTATACAAAAGTAACCAGTAGACTGTGTGGGCTTATGTTTAACGATACTATCTATAGATTACAATGAGGTTAATGGTTCGTGTCCAGAGTTCCTTTGGTAAGCAGACGTATGAATCCTTTGGGAAGAGCTAAGTTGATTTTGAGGAAAAGAGGCAATCTAATCGGAATGATTCCCGAGGGTAATTTAAGGTTGCTAACCGGTAAATTGTTTTTTTTTTTTAATTCGGTTATTTTTTAATGAACATTGTAAACGTTTATGTCATTAAGATGTGACTACAAACAAATTAATATTTTCTTTCTCAATAATCCTGCCAGACAATCTCAAAATATTCATCTCTGAATCTATGAGATGTAATAACCGGTTTTTGGTTTTAAATAAGCAAAGACAATTTTTTCTCATTAAAATAATGAACTCTAATGTGTCAGGCAAAATTAAAAAATATATATGTTCCTTTAAACAAAGCTGGCGTACTTGATAATATCATATTAACACGTAGCTGGATTCCTCATTAAGTAATTAAATTTATCTTGAAATAATTTGTGTTACGGTAATGTGTGGAAGGATCATGTTACTTCCAGGTTGGGAGTAATCACTCGATTTTAATATGGTAAGCGCCACAGTGACCTTGTGAAAGCCCAAACCGTAGAGTGATTTACCATCAGCTATGTAGATGGATTCTATATTATCACGGGAGAGAAATTAGGTAAATGACTAATATTAATATTTTCCTTTTTTTAGTGGTTGTTGATATACATTTTTTAATTCCTGTTTTTTTTGTTTTAATTTGTAATAATATTTTAAAATGAACTGGGCTCTAATAGCAACGTGTATGTTGTGTTCATGTGTTATTTCGGAATAAAATGCATTTAGCATAAGTAACAGAAAAAAATCTGTCAATGTATTATAAAAAAAAAATCTATCTCGATTGCATTTTACGTGTGCCAAGTGGAAGTGGAAAAGGAAATTTCCCGCCGGGGATGGAGTTTGCTGGACTAAGAAGGAAAAGGCCTTTCCTTTTGAAAAGTCGAGGCCATTTTGAAGGGTCGAAAAAATAAAGAAGATTTGACTTTATTCCGGAAATAGTTTAAGCTTCCGTTGCTTTAATACCTACAATAAAAATAACTTAACGAGTGAAAAAAACACACTAATGTAATTTTCATTATAGTTGTTGTTAATTACAAGTACCTTTCCAAAAATTTTATACAAAAATTAAAGTTTAAATACCATCGTTATGTATATTGTTGGGTTTTTTAGAAAGATGGGAATTTTTTAAAAAAATTATAATAATTTCAAAATAAACTAGTATTCGGTTTAATGCGGCAATGGTGTATAATACTAACTGATAATTTATATTGTTCTTGTCTAAAATTAAAAGATGATCTAGTCGGATGGGCATGTAAAAACTGGGTCCACCCATCAACCCGCATTGGAACAGCGTGGTGCGAGACGGTCCAAATCTCCCCCAATGGAGGAGAGTGCATTAGGGAGGGTTTGTCCGGCAGTGGAGTAAAACCAGGATGGATGATAATGATGAGGATCTATTTTACAAAGATAATAGTATTACTTATATGTTATTGGCCGGCAAAACCATTTTTAAATTAGTCTATCATACCTTTTAAAAATTTTAATAAAAAGTATTAACCTATTTTATAAGCAAGCGGCGCTTCTTTGACCTTCCTTGACATTTCCTATTCACGTCCAATGTCAGTGTCCATATAATTAAATTTTTATATTAAAGCTACATAAATTACTATTGGTTAGATCTTTTCGCATCTCATTTGGTTCTGACCTAATAAGTAATAATATGAAATAATATGTATTGCACAAACATATATATATAACTTGTTAACGTTATTGTAGATTCTTTTTAAAAGCAAACCAGTGCTTGCCAGGATTACAAATATATTAATACAAATGAAGAATTCAGCAAGTGTCGGATATCATCCATTTAATAAATTCTTATATTTTTTTTGATACGTTTATTAAATCTTTTGTGCAGGAATTTCATTGAAATAACTAATCATCGTAGGTGTTTTAATTACTAAGTTTCGCATTTGTTGTTTGAAAACATAAACAAAAAAGATTTTTCTTGAGATTGTAGTTTATTCCTTTAATCTATTTAATAAAATTTTATATACTTTCAACACGTTTATTTATCAGTAACTTACATGATTAATTTACTATAACAATACTTTAAACCTGTTGGATACACAAAATAAAGCAAAAATTTTTTTACGCTTTGTTCAAATTGCAATTTATTTCAAAAGCTCTATTATACAACTAAATTCAGTTATTCAGTGATACCGAGTTAGGGGCATATGTTCGAAAACTTTAATTAAATTATGATTAATGCCTCGAAAATATATGAAAGAAAGTTGGAAAAATTTAAACATCTACATAAGTCAAAATGTCATATATTATTAAACAATACATTTATAACCTTTAACCTGAATCGCATATAGAATATTTTTCAAAAAATCCTATGTTGTAAAGCGACATAAAAATAAAATACGCTAAGAATTTATCTTCAGTTGGAGGAGAATTTGCGGCGGCAGCATACCTAATAAAAAGCTTTGATCAAAAAAATATACAATTGCCATTGCGGCTACAGCTTTTCCTTGGTTAATAACAACAAGGCGCATTCACAAGTATTGAATTCTGATAAACGGAACTCTTTTTACACAGATCGTCTTCAGTATGTTTAAGACATACTCAAACGTTTACATAATTGCCTGCTATTAGAAATAACTATTCAATAAGGTGTGGCTGTCATATAATTAGTAAGTAACACACGTTTTTCTTTTCTTTCATTACAATTGTCTTCCATATAATCTTTCACAGTGAGAAATTTATGCTTTGAACACCAGAACAATTTTTTCAATTTAACAAACCGTTTAGGTTTGTAAAATTGTGGCTTCCATTCATGTTTTGAGTTTAATTTTTATATTTAATTTCTGTCTGTGTACAATTTTTTTTCTTAAGATTAACTAGTCATTTACCAAGATGTAATTTTCGACTCGAAATGTACTTTACTAGAATAGTTTAAGTACACAAGAATGGGACCACCCGTAGGAAAGGAATGCTGGGGGGACCTGGGTAGTCTAAAGAGTAAATATGGCCCCGGACTTATGTGGGATGTGATTAAGTTAGTATACAAAGAAAATAGACAGCCAAGCTGGGGTCACAGGTATCACCATGTCGAAATTACATTTACAGACTTTCTCCCTTATCGCTGCAACTCGGTGAAATCGCACAGCAAATTTGGTGTGGAGGGAGCTGAAAGGAGAAGATTTTCAGTTTTTTCATTTTCTGCTAAAAACACACATTTAAATAAAATATAAATTAAACAGAATGGCCGTCGTCAGTGATCAATGCTTCTCATTTTTAATTATAGCTGAGGACATTTTTAAATAATTAATAAAAGTTAATTTTTAATTTGAAAGGTTTCTATTCTGTATTGCTACCAGTTGTTTATAATCTGTCACGCATGATGAAAGGTTTTCAACATTTTTGTTTATTTAAGTAGAAAGACAATTATTTTAAAGGGAAACAACAGAATGTTATTTTAAAATAAAATCGATAAAATGACATGATTATCCGAATTAATGTAATTTAAAAATTCTTTATAAATATTTTGAAATCTGTAATAAAAGTGTTGGCCCAAAGCAAAGATTTTTAAGTTCCAAAAACAGATTTTTAAAAGTTTTTGGCAATATGTTTTAAGAGAGAGTTTGTTTTCTTTTAAATTTTTAACTTTTTCAAATATTGTTTTAATTAAGACAAAGAAATACCAACCATGGAATTTCGTTAATACATTAAACAACCAAAATGAACTTTTGATAATTGATCCCGTAAGTTAAATCAAATTAAAACTTTGTTAAAATTAATCGCAATGTCGTCATTATTAAATGTAATCCAATCTGGATCTACATCTGATAACCGGATCGACCGTCTGACGAATGAAAGAAGATCAATAAACTTTTTAAAGAATTTTGAAATAAATAGAATATAATTTCACTAAATTTAGATATCAAAAGAAATCTAAATCCTAAATAACCTAGCAAATATTTTTAATGCGCAATTTTAAATAAGTGTTATGAAACCATAAAGAATACTTATTTATTATAAATACTTGAATACTTCCAAAGGCCTTCTTGATTAATTTTCCTAAATTAAGAATTCGCCAGTTGTATATTGGAATTGCTCGGAATCGCCGCTTCATCGTAAATATTTGTGCTAAAACCAAATTCTTTACCAAAAAATTTTTTATTAATTTTATTTGTTGGCAGTGGGACAGATCCCGTCTTACTCCTACTGTACCAGATCCGGCCTAAAAGTGGGCGGTGGGGCCGTCACATCCCTACGCCATAATAAATTTCATTTTCTGTTGGTTTATCTGGAGAAAGATAAAAGTACTGTTTTTATTTAAAAAAGAACGTGGAAACAGAACTCGTACATGTCACAAAAGAAAAAAAGGGCCTTGACTTTCTATTTTAAGGAAAGTTCGAAATAAAAAAACAAATTTCTTTTGAATAAGTCTTTGTTTGTATAACTGGTACGTTTAGTAAAATTAATATTTTTTATTTTAATGTAATTATATATTAATATAATTATTGTCTGTCTGTTTGTTTAGTCTAGTTATTTTTGAAATGGGTGGTTCCCATGTTGAGGGTGTTCCAAGTTGGCTGAATAGGCCCTTTTTGGAGCAATTAGAACCTCTCGTCTACGGTCGGCTTTTATACCAATCAAGCCCGGGCTCCTCGTAGCTTCCTCCCCAGCTGCCAGGCTGCAGGTAAGGGTAATCACCAGTGAAAAGCGAGAACCTGTTTGGGGGAATTTTGAAGAAGTGTTGTAAACTTGGGAATAACTAACTACTTTTTAACATTTCATTTTTAATTCAATTTCTAAGACAACCCTCACCAGTTTTACGGTCCTTATTTATCCCGGATAGATTAATATTATTTTGACCGGTTTGGACAATAATTTAATAAAATTAACATTTAAAAAAAACTATGGTGTATGTTCTTTGTACTAAACCAATTTTTTGGGAAAAATTATTTAAAAAGTAGACGGTTTTTTACTCCACAAGTAAATAATATTTCAGTGATATTTAATTTAATTAATGTAAAAAGTTAATAGAAGGCAAAAGATGCACAATAATCAAAACAAAAAAAAACACAGCTTATGAATCACGACCGCGGGTTTTAAAGATTAATTTTAGATTGAACAGACTATGACAAAAATATTTTCAATGCAAATTCCATGTCTTTGGTAGAACTTTAATTGAAAAACGTAAATTAGAACACTGTGAAAAATCTTTGAACAATCAAGAAGTTAGGGTATTATTTGAAAATTTTTACGCTAACTTAAATAAAATTCTTATTAAAAGCAAGAATGGGTATTTGAAAGACAAAATGGGGAAACATAAGAAATGCACCGTACCAAATAAGATGTTGGAATAAAATTTTAAATTTCTAAATCTGATGGACTAAAATCTTTAAATTTTTTATTAGTAAAACTTTTTAATGCAAATTATTAATAATAATCAATGATTTTTAAAATAAGAATTACCGTTTTTTCGTTTACGCTGCAAATAATCTCAATAAATATTTTTTGATGGTCCCGGGATAGGTCCCACCGGTCCGGGAGCCCAGGGCTTTTAAAAGTTTTATTTTTTGGGATTGAATAGAAATGCATAATAAAAAAACGAATCATCCGGTAGCCAGGCCGCCTGTGCTAGCCACCGCTGGACGTCGCGGGTATAGAGAAAAATAATTTTACTTTTTAAAATAAAAAGCCCCGTTTTAAGGTGTTCAATTTCTATTTGTTCCCGCTAGATCCAAATTAAAATTGAGAATGAAAACGCGCAGTGCGTTTTCATTCTTAATAAACCAAAATCCAAATATTACATAATTAAATTAATTGTTCAAATTTTGTATAAAATGTCATTTTGCTGTTTTGTTTTTAATGATTTCAAAAATAATTTAGCTTCCAAACCATCTTCCTATTAAAATTTGGATATTTTTTAATTTCTATTGCTTCCCGAATACTTTTTTGTCAAACCAACATCAAAAAATTAAGAAATCGGAAAGATATGTCAATTTTTTAAATAAAAACTGATGGTTATTCGAAAAACATAAGGAATAAGGGACATATACCAACTTAGTCTGCCCGTGATCATGGATACTGAAAAGAATCCGAAACGTCGGGAATAAATATTATTTTAAGTAACGCGAAAAATTCCAAAAAGTGGATTTGATATGTATAATCGCGTAAATAAAAGAAATAATAATTTAGCTGTTTATTTAAAGTTAGGTTGGTCAATTTTACATTAATACAAAAGTATTAATGTAAAGTATATAAAAATATATGTAATTTTATAAATTACAATTGCTTCAATATAGTTTATAGTTCCTTGATTACATTAATTTTCGTGGGGAAGGGGGAGAGGAGGCGGATGAGGGGCATCACGGATAGGCACAATTTTGTTATATTTAAACAATACTCACTTTAATCGCTGCCAAAGTGGATTTTCCGGGGAAATTATTGTGGGCCGCCTCAAATAAATTCGGAACCTTTGTTCAATGATAGACATTTATCACAGAAGTTTGGTGGTTTTGGCTTGAAAGCGTCGTAACAATTTATTTCAAAAAATGTAGCTGATCCGCAAAACCATAAAATTTTGTTTTAGTTTATGCCTTTTGTCTCCACCAGTTTTTGACTCACCACACATAAATTGATTAAAAACAATAAGGTATTTAATAGCGGGCATTATAGTTATAATACAATGGCAAGATCTTTTTATTGAAACACTTTTACACCCTCTTAAATTCTAAGGTAATATTTTTGTCCATCCCGTATGGTTTTAGCCGTTGTTTAAAATAAAAATTAATAAATATTTTTCTTTATTAACCCCTATCAATTTCTGCGTTGTATTATAAATGTTTTAATGTAATTTACTTCCTATGCGTCAAGAAGACCTTTTTAATATTTGTCGTATTTTTACAAAAATTTTACAAGGAAATTTTTAATTTTTACTATCGGTTGCGATTAAACTGTTTGCTTCTAAACATTAATATCTTACGCCAATGGCATCGTTTTAAGTAACGCGAAACCCTAACTAATTAACCGATTGTAAGTCAAACTTTACAAATAATTTTCCACAGGAAGCTAAATTCATACCGATATTGGGAAACTTCTAACGCCCTTGCCCTTTCCAAACTTTAGTAGGGTATAAATTATTTTCCTTCTAGAACAGAACAAAACATACTACATAATTTTAATTCAAACATTTTGGAACGGGAAATAATAACTAACAAATAAATACTTCACAGATAAACTTAAAAATATTCGGTATAAAAATACAAATTGTAGATATTTAAAAATTTAAATTAGGAGGAACAACGAAAAATCCCCAAAAATACTTACTTAATAGTTGTTTGTTTTTGTTGTTCACAATATTTCCCAACAGAGAAATGATGCACTTGGCAAAGCTGTGCAACCTAGATTATATAAAGACAAACCAATATTACATAATGAGCAACTTGTAAAGATATCGTAGTGCCAGGAACTGTAAAAGTGAAAATGTAAATATCTCAGCTTACATCTTTTTACATAATATAAACGATTTTTAATTGTCTTATCAAATTTTTAGAGGCAGTTTAAGGTATAATGTACATGTACATTATCTACAAAACTTTCCTTCTATGACTTAACCATAGAAATTGGTTTCCAATAATCTTCAAAAAATTCTAAAGCTTATTGTTTGAAGTCTCATAAAATGCTCGTAACGAGTTTATTTATACATACATTTTGTCTTATCAACAATTTGTCCAACATATATATATATATATATATATTTTTACGATGGAAGTGATATTTTTATTCGGTTATAATTCTGCTACTACCTGAACAGTTTTTTTATCACTTTTTATTCCCTATTCTTAAAAAACAGGCTGACGTTTCTTGCAGAAATATCAATTAAAGTATTTTTACAAAAAATACGTTTTATTTCTCTTTTTTTTCAAAACAATTTTTTTAAAATGGGTTTAATACCCACAAAATTTAAAACGTGGGTCGGAATTTGAAGGTTTGTGTCATATTATAGAACAGAAACTAAACTTTATGTTGCAAAGGGGACCTTAGGAAGATAGCTTTTTGTATTGGAAATTAAAGATTTACATTCTAAAGTTAAATTTCTTGTTACAAGTTAGGATTATGAATATATTACTATGACTAATAATATTACAGATGTGTAGTTAATTTTCTTAAACATTAAAAGCAATAATGTAAAATTTAAATGCAAGCATTGTTCGTCATAAGAATGACACATGACAATAAGTGCAGCAAGTGAGCTTTGGATATTTCTACGCTGCATTTCTAAAGGGCTAATGTTTTACACATCACCCGGTAAATGTGCTGTTTTTCTTTTGTCTTGCGTTGTAAAGTTTTTTTTTAAATTTTTTAGTACTTTTTTAAGCATCATTTACATATACTTCATATATAACATGAAAACAGCAAATAAATTAAAAAAATGTAATATCGTATAATATACAAAAAATACTATAAGCTTAACTGATTTACGATTATTATTAAAAAACAATGGCAAAAATCCAAGGAATTAATTATTGTAAAGAGAAAAATTTTTTTGTTTTTGTGCGTATTTATAACGTTAAACTAAAACTCTTTTGGTTCTTATTCTCTTCAATATTCTTTCACCACTAGAAAAATTATTTTATTCTTGAGTAGCGCTTTTCTCCTTTAAGATAATTCACATCCAAAAATCAAAAAAACACGATTCGACCTGTAATAATATAATAAAGCTAGGAAGTAAAAAACATAGTAAAGTTTTAACAATGCATATATATATATATGAATAACTTAAAGGGTTTTTAACTGCTATCTTGGCTAAAGCACTGAAGGGATCCCTCTTTAACCTGGGGCTATCTAAATCCAAAGGGATTAATTCAGATCGACTCGAACCTTTTCTTTAGTGATAAAACCAAGGTTTATGAGATCTTAACTTCTTAAAGATGAGAAAATATCTTTAAATTCCAGAAAAAATTGAATTTCCATTTCCAAAAACTTTTGTTGGTTTAATTTAACAAAATATATTAATTTGTTAAAAGCAAAAATATCTATATAGAAAAAAAATACTATATAGTTTTGTATAATACAGTTTAAATATAATTACATAAATAATTAAAATATAAAGAGCGGAAAAACAGCTACAAAAAAGGTTTATCGAGTTGCATCAGTAAAGTATCGTATTTCATCTTAAATCTCGAACTAGTGTTCGGCGATTTAACCTAACTTAAATTTAAAAATGTATTGGAATTCGCAATTTATAGATTGAAACGCCTTTGTAAATGTTCTCATTATAAACATCGACGCCAATATAAAAACGCCAATTAAATAATAAACGAGAATTAAATAAGCATTTTCAGGAAACCTTTGTAATAAAAACTTACCTGAAATTAGTCTTGAATCGGACTATAGAAGATAGTTGTTATAGTATATTTTGGAGGATAATTTCTTTTTATATTTATGCGCGACAAAACAAAATCATAGAAATTTATCAAATGTGTTAGCATAAAATTTGCCAAAAGAAGAATCCACAAGGGTGGATCTAAGTTTAATAAAGTTTCATTTCTAATTGTAAAAGTAACTAATTTATTCTGAATTGAATTAGTTTTAAATCTTATATTCCTAACAAAAATATTTAAGAGCGCTAAAAAATATAATTTTTAGATCATAATTTGTATTTTAATTTTATTTATAAGGATCGTCTGGGCGGTACCATCCGGTGTAAACACCCTGCTGAAAGCAGCAGGTTAAACCCACCTTGTTCCCGGTTTAAGGGCACCGAAGCGTGTTTAATTTGGGAAATTAGACCTTAAATACGGTGTCACTTTTTAAGGTAAAAATTAAACCACTGCTATTGCCAATGCCCGTTGGCGACGTTGACCACTTTCTATCTGGTGGCCCGAGTTGCCCTTTCCCTGCATAGCCAATAAAAAATAAAATAAATAATTTATTTAAAGTTCAATCATTCGTAAATTGTGTTTTTAATTAGAAACAAAATTTTACGGAATTTAAAAACGTCCTGAATGATCAAAATAAAAGTTGCTTAATTAAAAGTTAAAACCAAGTTTAAAAAGGAAGGCAAGGAAGAATAAAGAAAACCCTGTAGAAAGAGGTTAATTTTTCAATTGAGTGCAGTGGGCAAAAATTATATATGGACAGTACATGACGGTAAAACACATAATTTGTTTTAGCTACAAAGACGTAGAGTATGTCTGCAAAGGAGAAGTTATATAACGATTAGTTAGGTAGGTCTTGTAAGTACGAAAGCCTTATCTTTCGATTTCTCACGCTTTAAGAAAACGCGCTCTGTTCGTATTTCTGTATTTTGTTGCAGAAACACGAATTAAACAACAGTATCATTAAAACGTTATTCGGTTTAAAGGGCGACAAAAGTTATTACTGGTCCGTAATATGAAGATTTTTGGGAATTGGGCGGCGGGCCTTTAAAACAAACCATGTTTTGTTATCGGTTTTTAAAAAAGGATTTGTAGAAAAATGTTAGAGATTTTAATGACACCTTTCGTAATTAAGCGCAGAATACCCCCGAAGATACTCAAATAGACACCACCCACGCGGTCTGTGACTAATTGCTCGCAGTGGTGTCAGGAGAAGTGTTGCATTGGATACCTGTCCAAAAAAACCTGCAAATTGGTCAGGGCAATGACCCAACCCTGAAACCTTTTTCCAAATTTTCAATTTGGTAAAAAAAAAAATGGGATTGCCAAATTGGTAAGGATTAAACAATAAGTACACATTTGACTTTAAAAAATACCCACCAACCTATTAAATAAGACCATTGATTTTTTAAGAATACTTTTGAATAAAATTTGCCATAATCAATCTTTGCGAAGTGAGTGTTTTATTTCATGTGTTAGGCAGATGTGGCATAACATCACTATGGTTATTACTGGCCGTAATGTAACGTCTTGACGTTTTTTCTTATTGAAGATTCTTTTCAATATCAAAATTATCATATTCAATTAAAATAAGAATCTGGAATTTAACCCGATGTCCTTTAACAACAAATATGTCAAAATAAAACCCCTTTTTAAAAATTCTATTTTTTTTTCAGGATTTATATTTTTAATTTCATTGAACAAAAAACTCGTTTTAACCTTGGTACTACTTTTTTAAAAAAATAACCCTTGAAATTGGACGGTATTATTTAAAAACATGTTGTAGTCCGCTTTTATTGTGATTAGTGGCTTAACTTTACATGGAAGAAGCTAAATATACTCGTTATATTTTAATCCGCCTATATTTTTTACATGTACAACTTATAACCTATACATACCTATAGATTAACCATAAGATAAGAACCATTAAAGATAAGAAATAAATTGTAAAAGAACAAATTAATTAATCAATAATTAAATTCGAAATAGATTTACTGACCTTTAAATCGGTTACTCAGTTTCAAAGACTATTCAAAACAAACAAGCAAATCTTTTTCTCCTCCAATATTATTATAGAAACATATACTGTTTATATACTTCTTTCCACTTTGAAAACACTTTTTTTGTTTAAAATAAAAAATCAATAAGGAAAATAAATCTAAATAATTATAAATTGGCTACTTTTAACCTTTAAGCACCAAGAAAGTTAGCTCCGGATTTGAAACCCTCAAGGAATTGTTCCGTTTTCGGAATGCCCAATTAATTTTCCCGTGCTTTGAAACCTTAAAGGTTAAAACGGTTTAATTTTGTAATGAATCATTTAAATAGTTTCAAATTGGACCAAAGCTATTTGAGAAAAAAGAACTTGTGTGTTATTAAAAAAATAACCTATTTATATATTTTATTTCCCATAAAATATTTTTATTCCTTCGAATTTAGTTGGAAGGAAAAAACTATTTTGTTCCTTTAGGTTTATTTATGTGTAAAAAATGTTTACAAAAAATAATTTCCTATTTTTCTGCCCTACATTACGTTTTCAAGATTATTGAAATAATGGTTAACTTTTTAATTTCTTCAATTTCAAACAATTTTCTAAAGGGTTCTTTGGGGCCCAGGTTATAACCGCCCGAAAGCCTCCTTTTGGAGGACAATCGTATTCAAATGGCCGCCACCCTTTACCACAGTGGAATGCCAAAGACTTGCACTGTAAAATAAGCTAAAGAATTAAACGGCTTTCACGTATTTAATTTTTAATTTTCTTGGCAGCAATATGCTGGGCTGGTTTATTCCCGTCCATTAATATAAAGGCCCCATTCAATCTGGGTTCTATTGTTTTCCAAAACACGGTTGACTCAAAACGTCCCTAACCTTCGTTTATAAACACCACATTTACCTCTTTTTTGGGTTCCCAATTTAAAATTTTTGTCTTTTTTTCTTTTTAAAGGTTTTGACACTAAAACCGCTATTAAAGTTAGTTTATTTAATAATTTAAATTTTTGTCGTTTTGACTTTAAACTTCACGGGTATTTCCAAATAAACATCTCTTCATTTTATTAATAAATAGGTTAATTATTTATAAAATAGATAGAAGAAAAGGGAGATATTTTACCATTAACGTCAACCCTCTGAATTCTTGGGTCCAAACAAAGACAAAGTTGAGCGGGCCTTTACACCATAGTGAAGTAATTTTCTAAATGATTTTCATTGTACGCAATCAAAAGCCTAAATTTATATAATAATTTACTTGATTTGAAGATAAGACATCTATCGCATCTAGTGGTACGTTTACCCAAAAATATATGTAAGATGTATTTACTTTACAGTGATATGTCAAAAAACCTGTTCCAATTACTACTTTTAATTACCAATTTAAGCATTTTTTTAATTACTACTGACGTGTTTTTAATCGAATTTGGAAAGAGTATCTTAGATTTAATCAATGATAATTTATAATTTAAACACGATCATTCAATTTTAGAATTTTATTACTGACTTTAAAACATCAACTAAGGATACATAGACCTCGTGATAAGATCAAAGGCTCATTCCATTTGCTTTGATCTTCCCTATGGGAATAGCTTAGCGATGAATTAAGTACATAAAGTTAAGTCCTTTAACCCATTTGGAATTTTTGGAATGTAGTAACAGTAAGTCTAATTTATACCGACTTCCGCTTAAGGACGATTGTTTGAATTAGGTTGGTTGTTTCGCGGTGTATCAGTGTTTGCAAGAAATTGGTTCTGTTATGCAATGTTTTTTTACATCCGTAAAAATATTTAGGTACAAACCCAATAGGTCACACTAATAAAAAACATTATTATTTTGACTAAACCAATTGATGATGAACATACAATACAGGTATTGCCCAAAGGTTAAAACTTTGCAATAACACCGAGTAAACCCCCTATAAGGTAATCATTTGTAACGTTTAGAATTGTTTGTTCAAAAACATCATTCAAAACGAAAACTCAAATTCGAATTTAATTGCGGTGGGTAAATGCCAACACATACCCGTCCTCCCAGGGGCAATGAAGGGTTATGTCAGTCCGGCACCGATTAAATTCATGCTTCTTCTTCGAGCCTTAGAGATAGGGTCACATAAGGGGGCGGGGAGAACTCTTTGTCCGTATCACGCGACCTTACCAGCGCTAGCCGCCAAAGCCGCCAGCATCTCGGCCTTACGGTCGACCTCCGGCCTATACGCCGATATTTCCGACTCCCCTGTTGTGGAATTAACAAGATTCTATAAGCGATACGTAGATAATACATTTACCATTTCAACAACAAACCAGATCAATGCATTTATGGATCATTTATTTTTTGCACCCCAAAATAAATTCGCAATGGTAATGGAAAGATATACCATATTTTAAATAAAGAGCCCTGGCCGTCATTCCAAACATTGAGATACAGACATGTAGTATCTTAGAGTCTGCCTGTGATCATGGGTGCTGGAAAAAATTCCGAAACGTCGGGAATAAGTACATATAACTAACGCGAAAGATCCGTTAAATATTGGATTTAATATGTACAATAATCGCGTAAATAAAAGAAATAATCACGTGCAACATAATACGGAAACAATACGGATTGACTAAACTATTCATAACCTCAACAAAATGCTTTTCAAAGCAAAATTAATATTTATCTTTATTTGTATGCTAGTTAGTTATTGGTTTTGATATTAACAACTCCTTATGAAAGTTGTAATATGATCATTCATTTCGTGCTTTTAACAACCAACAAATATGCACACTATCATAAACAAGTACCGTCTCCGTGGCCAAGCGGTATTGGCCCTTGCTTTATAACCGGAGGTCGTAGGTTCGAACTCCGCTGGGAAACAACGTTTTAAAATGTTTCAATTATTTAATGATTGTATCTATTATAATTGTTGTTGTAGAGCAATAGGGCTATATTGCTCTTACCAACTTGAAAATACGCAATTGTCTATGATAGATAATTCATGCGTCAGATAGGTATGCGAAAAGTCAGTCAGTGCATTAAACTTTACTGATAATTAATCCATTCTTAAAATGTAGTTTATCCTTTCGTTTGTGGAGGTCAGAAGCCAATCGCTCTGCTTAAAATTTGTCTTGGTAGAGTAGAAACTAACTTGATAGTCATAGGAAAGTAAGCCTTGGTAGAGAAAGAAGATTGTATTAAGTTAGTAAATATTTATAAACACATGGATTCAAATATAAATACGTAGAAATATTTTAATATTATAAAATAAAATTTCTAAATTAATATTCTTAATGTCAAATGGATTTTGCTCTTGCGAACCGGCCCTTTCTTAAGATTAAGTTATTTACACAATTTTTTTTTCACATAAATTTACACAAGTTGTAAACTAAAGTTTGTATAGGCTGACTACAAATATAACAGATTTACATGGTCGTCACAAAACCTGCAGATATTTTAAAAGCATCGTTACTTTTTAAATCAATCTCAATGTCAATCTGTTTGTCTTTGTCAGACCAAGTCTACCTGCGTATAAAACTTCTAATCATATGATACTGGGTTGATGAAAAGCCTACCCTAAAATAATTTAAAAATTGGCGTGCATTTGCCTTAAATAATTTAGTCGCGTTTTTATAAACTGTTTGTATAGTAATGCAATACCCACTAAAATAATGTCGTAGTTCAATTAAATTTATTAAATCAACTTATAATTCAAAAAATACTAAACACTTGGTTCATAATTAATTTTGCAACAAAGGGAAAAAATATATTTATAGGTATCTGCGATAAAGAGCTCAGAAAAGTGACCCAATTTTATAGAAGAAATTCATAAGGGAAAACCTTAATGGTTTTAATTGATTGCAACGAGCAAAAATTATTATATCTTAACGCCATTTTCAAATACATTTACATGGGTTTATTTGAGTCCATTATGATATTCGTTATCCTTTTTGTGTACTATGGATAGTTAATTATTAACACTATTTTTATTCTTTGTTAAAGTGTATACCTTTACGAAATGCAATATTTATCTTTTAATAACGAACATTGATACGTCTAAGATATTTGATTTAACACCGTTCTATTCTATTACAAGATATTGTATTGCAACTTTATTAACACATATGATGTGCAAATATGTAAATTACATTTATAATATTTACGTGTCATTGTTATACGATATCTTACATCATATCAGCCTGTGATAGTCAATACTAGACACGTGCTTCCCTTAATACACCTCTATCTAATAGGGGTTTTTGGACCACGTATCCTGCATGCCCATCCGACACGGATCATCTTTCTTTTCAGACAATTGGTGATCGGCCCCAAGTACCGCAACTAACTAAAGGAACAACAATGAAAATTTGTTGAGTCCCCGCAGGAATTCGAACTTATGATATGAACTTATATAACAAAGCTTCTGATTTATAGTACCGCTGTACAAGTAAGCCAACATCTCTTAGAATTCTACATTTATGGCAACAGATAGCTGAACTACCAGTTATGATATATATCAAAGTACGTCTTGTGGAATCCGCCAAATTCTTGATAGAATTGACTACGTTAATTCTTGTAAATCTATCATCTTTATTATCCAATTATTTTGATTGATATTACTTACTATTTGTGAATATTAGTAAAAAAAATTGTGTACATACTTTTTCAAGTGCTCCAATATAATTGAGGTTAACTATCCGTATGTATTATTTATTGATATAAATTAAAATTCTTTTATTTAATATAATTAACACTGATATTATTAAATTATTAATGTTAAATACTTATTATTGGTTATTTAATATTCACAAAATAAAAGAAATAAATTTAATAAAACATTTAATAAAAATTTGTTTTAAAAATTAAAATTGAACCTCAATTATAATATTAATTTTTAATATTTGCTATTAAATTGAATAAACAATAATATTTATAAAAAATAACTAAATAAATTTAATGAAAACTTTTTTGTTAAAAGTAACTTTGGTTTCGATTCCAGACATTACAGGAAGATACTATGGAAGTGGACATCATTAATTAAAAATACAATTCGAATAATAAGACAATTATGTTAAGACTTAATGTAGAAAATAAATATTTATTTATTTAATTTTTCAAATTTAAACTGAACTTTGTTGATTTGTCCTTTTCCAATCCTTCTATTTTGTGTAATTAATTATTTGCATGCAATTAAAACTATTTTTAATGATGCCAAAGTATTCTTCTCACGCGCGTACATAAGTACACGCACCCATTTTCGTGCAGCTATATCATACTGTTGGCCCTTTTCTTCGTCTTCCTGAACTGTGCTCCATCAAGAACATATTGGCCCATATAGTTTTTCTTTATAAATTATTACTCTTTTTTTTCTCTTACATGTTAGAAATTAAAAATAAAATCAAATAAATATAAAACTTTAAGGTTTAAAAAATCTCTTCAACCATGTAATTATAAACCCATCAATAGTTTCTTTTGATAAAAAGATCATAAACAAAATAACCTTTTTTTTTTTAATTTGAATATTTTAATTATTAAGTATTGAGACCAGTGATTCTCAACACATTGCGGTACATATTTAACTATTTCAAAATTTGGAGGCACACAAAACTTCTTATCTAACACTTACTTACTATAACACATTGCACAAATAATTTATAATGACAAAATTATTAATGTTTGAATATATACTACTATATGAATATATAACTAAGCTTTATTAAGGAATTAAGTAGGGCTAATAATAAAATATTTTAATACTTAATTTTGATGTTTTTGATAATTTTATTTATGTTGGTAATAATGACAAAGCTACTTCTATGTCGTCTTCTACATTTAGCAATCTTGATCTTTTTTAGTTTTAATATTTAGCTAATGTTATGCTGAAAATGCAAATTCCACACAAATAGATGTAATTATTGAAATTTGTATTATAATTTTTAAAATATGTTTTCATTTTGGCTATCATTGAATAATCGCATCTGACATCAGAATGAAACTAATTGATTCTTCTGGAATGTTTTAAATTAAATCTCGATTATTGGAAAGCAAAGTGAGTTCTTCCTCTTCTTTCATATTTTTTAAATATCTTGAATTCTGCGATGGATTGTATCATTTGAAAGTGGTATTTTTGCTTAAATATCAGTATCAGCTGATCCTTCAATCATTATTTTTACAATTTGGTAGCATACGAGTAATAATATTCAGAAAAAATATAAATAACTCTTGCAAATACACAAACCAATTACATAAACAACTACAAAGCACTTAAGTTGCACGAATAGTAAAATTTGTTAAATGCAATATCTCCGGCCCAAAGGAAATAATAAATACCTTACAAAAATTTGCACGTAGAGTGTTACAGAGAAATACCATTGTCTTGTTATAAGCTTTTTTTCTCTCAACGTAACGTCACTTTATATTTCTACTTTTTTTTCAAAATATACTAAACGAAAGTCTAGTTAGTAGTAAATAAGCATTTTAGAGTAAATTTAATCGTCTAATTTGAAATTTTACACGAAATAAAATTTTACTTTGGACACGTTTGTTCCTTTTTTTTTCGATACATATAAATTTTATAGACAGAGAAAAATGGCTGGTCTCAGTTAGCCTGGTTTGCTTTGGCCAATTCTTACAATGTAGTGAACAATGGAAATTGCCAAGGCAGATATTTTGTATTTAGTTAAAATATTCATCTTAAACATAAACCAGACAAGCCGGGATTGGATTTATACAGAAACAGTGAATATCATGACAAAATAGATCAACTATGAGTAGTATGATAAACAAATTACTTGCTCTAATCGCTTTCTTTTTTAAAGTTTAAATGTATATTAGAAAATCACAAAATTAGAATATATTTTCCAATATAAAACTAACCTTGTGATGCACTGAACGTTAGAATCCTTAACCTACAGAGTTATAGTATATATTAATTATAATACATGTCGGCGCCTCGGCAGGTGACATCACTCGAACATAGTATTTTAGTGAAACCTTAGTTTTACGTTGTTAGTTTTATAATTAATAATTGTAATATTAATATTCCTAGTTATTTATTTAAACGTTTCTTACATCGTCAATGCAAATTAACAATGAAGTTTATTTTCTCGTACGTCCAATTGATCTTTGGCATTCTAAACGGAACCATCCGTATGCCGTTATTAGTTTAAATTAAAATAAACACTGTAATATTCTTATTTATTTAAAAGATTTATCATTATCAATCTAATTTAATAAGTAAATTTTATTGTAATCTTCTCAGCAACGATTTCACTCAACCATATTCGCCCTGAGGCGTCACACTTCCTTTGGAGATATCGTTGGCTTGGAAGGACATAGTCCCTGGGGAAGACAAGCAGCCACTTGTGTTCCGACTTCGGGCAAACACACATGATTAAGTACCTAGTGCTTGTAACCTTCTGAGGTTTTTGCTTGTTACGGTGTAAATAATTCCATTTTATAAAAGTGTTTCGATTTCTACCGGTTTTGTTGGGTAAATAAATCGGTTAAGTGGAATAGATTGTGTTAATAGTTGGTTGTTTGATTTATCTTTTACGCAATGAGTTCTGATTCCAAAATCAAATCGTGTTCAAATCGTCAGCAGGTGACCACGATCCCCAAACACACTTCTACAATCGGCGTTACGTCATATATTATATGCTTGACGGTGGCTTCAATAAAGTGAAATTTTAACAAAAATGGAAGACCGACTTCTAACAGCGTATAACTATTTTACGAAATAACATATAAGCGGTAACAACGTGCGCTCCGGCAAAAGAAGTGATGCATCGCATTCTGCCACCACATTTTAAATCTCTGATAACTTTTTAGGTATTCATTTCATCAAGGGTCGCCTGTGACACGTTTTGTAATACCAAAAGAATAATTTTTTTAAATGCAATAACTTTTTAGAACTTTAACTGTATTTCTTAAAAACTTAATGTGTCTGATTGCAATTTTTATAAAGGTTTTACATTAAAATTGCTTACTATTGGTATTCTTAGCTTATAGATATATGCTATTGCGGACTGTGCAAACTAATTCAAGTAGTATAACTATGTAAACTAATTCAGTAGTATAATACTTTATGTTTATAGTCTAATTTTACGAGGTTGTGATTTTGGTCCCATAATTTTTTGTTTCTCAAAATATCTACTGCCCTATGCAGTATTGATAAAAATGGAACCAATGGGAAATAAATATCTATCGTTTAAAGAATGATCATAATCGGATTAATATGAGCGGAGCAACGGTGTGTATATAAAAAATCACTTACAGATTTACTTATGTTGGTTTAAATTTTTAAAAAACTTGAAAAAGTCGGTACAGACAACCAGCTATTCCCTTCTAATATATTGAAAACATTTTTTCACATTTTAAATTCAAACAATAAATATATTGAACAGTTAGAAATAAGCTTCAATGGACCATTATACGTGTCAACATTTGACCGTATCACCAAGGTATTGTTATATCAATAATAACATATTTATATTATTACTCTTCAACTACACTCATACAGATTTACGTAAGCAATGATGTTTTAAAATAATTTTTGATAGGCTTTTTATTTTATTAAATGTGTCATGAAAGAAATTTTCTACAATTAGCGAGTAGTGTTGATTTAATACTGAAATGATAATTCTATATACTATCTTATAGCGAAAATGTTTAAAACAAAAGTTTTGATATAACAGGAAACTTTCCTAGTTAGAAGTTTCGACTAGGAGTGACAAAGTTTATTTTTCAATGTAGGTTTGTGTTTGACGTTTGTTAACCACAATTTCGAACTTCTTGCAGAATTCAAGTTGTTTTTCTTGGCATCTTTAATTGAAGTAGTGTAAGTTTGAGAAGTTTTTCAATCTAATAGTAATAATTTTTTTTATTTGCGATTATACATATCAAATCCGCTTATTTACGGATTTTCGCATTACTTAAATATATTTATTCTAGACTACAAATGTTAAACGGGTGCTGGCTGACAACAATTCAAGTTCCACGTCTACGTCACAGTCACCGTGTGAAACCGGCAACAGTCGAAAGAGTACCTGCCGTCTTACCTTACATCAGAGGAGTCACCGACAAAATCGGTTATATTTTAAAACTGACCTGTTAAAACATATTGCCAAGCGCCGAAGAAGATTATTGATATTACCATCAAGTCAAATGTAAATTCCTCTACAGGTACCGGTGTGTACAAACTAGATTATTGATTGTGGTGTCTCTTATATTGGACAGACAAAAGAGACCAGTAAAAACCAAAGTAAAGAACATATAGCTGCACCGACGCTATAAGAAATCTGCAATTTGCGACCATTTCTGAAACCCAATCATTATATTAGATTTGATGAACCAAAAATACTGGCTAACAGACATCGATTTATACCAGATGATTCGGGAAGCAATAGAAATTAAAAAATATCAAATTTTAATAGAAGATGGTTGGTCTTTGCCACCTTCTAGGATCCATTATTTAAAATTAAACGCAGAATGTAAAAATTACAAAACCGAAGAACAACATAAATACTTTTTTGTCAAACTTACATTAAAAATTAAGAAATCGAAAGATATAGTCAATTTTTAAATCAAAACTGGCAGTTATTCGAAAAACATACAGGAATACGACATATACCAACAGTCTGCCCGTGATAATGGATGCTGAAAAGAATCCGAAACGTCGGGAATAAATACATTTAAGTAACCGAAAAATCCGTAAATAAGTGGATTTGATATCCTAATAAATGTTAAAAATGACATCATGGCATGCATCATGTTTATTTAGTTGTTTTAATACGATATTATCGTCAAATGCTACTTCAATACAGCGGCTAGTCGTACTTCGTTGAGTCCCAGTCGTTAACTCGAGATTTCTGAATGATGTTATGATTTGAAAAAAATTGTTTTTTATTGATAAATATAGTGGGTTATTCTGAAACTTTCTAAATTATAAATAATACCAATAATCACAGCTAAAGCAGCGTTGCTATATTATTAGAATAAAGTAAAATTTAACAAAACCTTTGCCTGACTTTTATAAAAACTATTAACTGTTCGTTTAAAGGCTATTTCAAACAAAACAAAAGTTTTAAGTATGCTTAGTTCAAAATTTAAAACTATACAAGCGGTTTAAAAATGTTTTATAATTATTTAGTTATATAAATGGATGTTTTTTTAATTAGAAACTGAAATTAATTCTTTTGTTAAATCAGTTCAATTCACAAACATCTAGCAGCTCTTAAATTGTTTTCACAAACTATTTACCCTAATATGGGATTCTATTCCACCCTACTCTTATTTTCTGATTGTATTGTAGGCGTATTTCACTGCAGAAAACTGCTTTGTCAACTGTCACTCGTATCGGCTAAATTTAATCCAATAATTAAATAGATTTGTTTTTATTCAAAGAAAAGTATTTTTTTTTTACAAAATAAGTATTCAAATTTACTTAAATATACTACTATGTATATAATGTTCATAAATCTGAATTTTTCTCTCAACAAATTTAGTTAGGACAGCTAATTGTAAAAGTATTTTATGCTATCCGTCTGAAAAACAAATGATGAATGTATGCGCTAAGGATGTGGTGTGACAGTGAGTTATCATCAGTAATGTATTCTAATGCATGGAGTCATTGTTCGGATAACAAGGGTATTTTAATTTATTACAATATTATAATTGCAATTCAACCGAAATATCTAGTTTATTATAACGTACTTAATCTAGTAAATTAATTAACAAAACATTAATAAAGTTACCATTTTCGCTGCAATGAAACCTCAAGCTAATGATTATTAGTAACATTATTTTATCGCAAAAAATATATCCTTTGGATGTCTTTAAACATGGCCGAAACCTCATTTACTTTCCAACAAAATATAAAATAAATAAGACTCAATTTAAGATTTTCTTCGTAATATGTTTAAATGTGCGTAGGCAATGTATTGGAATTATTTCGACTAGACCATCGACTATCAAGACCGTGTGTTTTTAATTTTCATTACCATTATTGCTTGCTTTATCGGCAATATAATTAAATGTTTATAATTTTAAAAGTTTCTTATTATACCTTTGAATTTCAACGTATTCCTGTCTATCCTAAGTTCCAGCTATTCCAGTCATACGGCTTTTGGCGACTCAGTAAGAGGTTTTGTTAGTCAGCCAGTAACACATTATGTATGTTAGCATCTAAATAGCCATCTTGTGTGTATATAATTTTTATCTTGTAAGTCTTAACACACAACTAAATATGAAGCGATTACGTGAACTGTTTTTTTATTTGAATGCAAGGAAGAAATTTGCTGTAATTTTTATAGTGTCAGAAAACGAATGAGAGATATTTTATATAATTACATTTATAAATACCATTCTGTTTTGTTTATAAGTACAAAGAAAACATTAATTTAGCTATATATTAATAAAATAATAAAATATTAACCATGAACTTAAAGAAACAAAAAAATATGCAATAAAATGTAGAAACAAAAACAGTTCGTTTATTAACAACATTTTTATTTATAATCCTACTGAGGTTTTTATGTTTCTGTAGGATAAGTTATAAATTTCTTCTCTTAAATGGTTTCAATCAATAATATAGTAGATTAAAAGATTTTTTAACAATTTCACCTTTATAGTATTTTGCCAACACGGTGACCACGAAAAAGCTTCTAAATCCAAACATCTCGTCTTAAAGCTACGATCAATGTTCTATCTCAAAGAGTTGATACAATGTTGGCGGCTCAAGTGCATATTAAAATAGTAATCATGTTTATTTTGTTTGCTGAAAGATTACCCGGAAATAGGAAACGCTTGAGCCACGGTTGCGTTATCTTTAAAATATTTTATTTTACACTAAGGCGTCATAAGAAATAAAATAAAATAATCTTTCTTGCGTAAAAGTTTTTTTCATAGGATTTGTATATGTCTTGATTCTTTAAGGTTCGTTGTATAGAATTTTTTTGAAAAAGAGCAACTAAGAAAACCAACAAATGCTAATTGTTAACGGTTTTATCAAATGCTCAAATCACATAATACATCAATTTTATAACCATTCAAGAAGAGTTAAATTTCAAGTTCTTTACTGGCTATTCCCTGAACATTTTGATGTACCAGGTTGATACACTGTGTGCTTTTATTAGAAAATTTATTTTTAATAACATTATTGTTTAATAATAATAAAGTATTGTTTATTATGCAAGAGATTTTCTCCATTGTCTCAATTTTTAAATTAAATTATTGCTTAGAATGGATTCCAAATTATTAGATGTCACAATTTGTTCCTGTTAAATAGAAGCAGGAGTCAAGTTAGCCAAACATTTGGCTGAATTATTTAAAATACAATAATATAGCATACAAGCTATTTTTTTTCTATAAACATTTGATAGGTGCATCCTACTATATGTCAAATGAAAATTGTAACAATTAATTATATTATTAATGTCAATAATATCAATTTTGTTATGATCTTTGTGGGTTAATAGTTAACAACTATTATTATATAACATATACAAATAGTTATTTAACTTATATCTATGGTGGTTTTCCTGTGACAACTCCTTAATGTAGGGATATGTGAATAACATTACCTTTTTTACATCTAGTTTATTAAGTCTTTCACGAAATTGTTGTAGGTGTTGTCTTTTTAACATTTCTCCTACTCCCAATTAAGATAATTAAGATAGTGTTGGGGCAATGAGTATCAGTCAATATTTTTTTCATAATATGTAAGTAAGTTGCTCCTGGCATACAATAATGAGATACTGATTCCCCCATACACTTGTCTAGAATTAATGAACCCATACTTCTTCCCAGTTCATGGCTGTATATTTTAATATAATTATGGGAAGAAATATGTTTTTCTTTACTATTATCTCGAAGGCTACCGTGAGGCACCACACTCTGAGACAGAGACTTAGAATCATATTCCAGTTCTGAATGAACCTGTATGCTTTGACAATTGCATACACAATTTCTTACATCTATAACATGTGCAAGTTTAAATATTACGATACTGCTACCTATAAGGTAGCTTTAAAACATACTTTCTCCCTACATATCAAAATAAGAACAAAACATCTTCTAGGCTGCAACCCAGACTTTTTGTCCCCGAGAAAGCTTTTCTAATTAACGGACAATACATATCAGAAAAAAGGGTAATTTTGCCGTTTATTATACCACACAGGTTTACTTTAAAAGATACTGAGTTCTATCTTCTCACTTTAAATGCAGACGTTCCACATGCCACGTCTGAAAATTGTAGTTGTTTATGTATCTATCTTTTTTCAATGTAAATTCATTTGGTGAGAGGATTTTTTTGTATTAATTGGTGATTTTGATCGATTTATCTATTTTTGTTAAATTTGAAGTCTATCTGTCTGGCTTAACCATGGGCAATATGCCCAGGATCAAACTCTCTTATCATTTTGTCGTAAAAAAAAACTGTAACTGAATATAAATTGGTAAGGAAAATTCAGGTAACTTGAGGTGTTTTGAGGTTTGAAAACCCCTAATAGATAGAAGTGTATTAGGGGAGGCGTAAGTCCAGTAGTGAACAATCACAGGCAGATGGGTTTTTATTTAACTTTTTTTAGATAACAAGACTGTTTTTTTAATATTCCCATTACATGTAAAACTTTTGGCCCTTTTCCAGGACCTAAAACATTAAAGAGGGTTTCGTTGACATAGTTTAGTGACTTTATCCACAATGTGCGGGTCGGTGGATGCTGTTCGGGAAACGCCCTGGCGCTTATGGTGGAGGCCTCTGAAGGGGCTCTGCAGGAGTTTTGACAGGTGAAACGTCGACGACAACGATGATCCACAAATTCTTTATAGTTTTGCACATTCAACAGTTCACCAGGCAAACTGTTATAGTTATCGGAATCTAGTACGTCAAAACAGGAAAACATAAAATTTACTCCGAACATATTTTTTATATCCACGTAACTAGAAACTGAAAATGCAAAAAAACAAACATCAAAATTAAAATTGGTTTCAGAACAATTTCCCGAAACCTTCATTTCCGCGATGAAAATTTACCAGATTCCCCACGCGAAGCCTCAAACGACTAAAATTCGCTTGAACGATCTCCCGCACCAAATTAAACCGGCCCAACCATCAGGAAACGGAAACGGTTCCAAGTTTAATTTTGATCCGAACTACCAATTTCCTTTATCTCGATAATTGTTGAAAAAATTTAGCACATCTGAAACTGATTCCAAAGAATTTCATGTTTGTAGTTAAATTGTTCTTTTAATTTTATTTAATACGTTATTTTAATTAGACATCCGAAACTTTTCTTAATGTTAGAAAAACAAGAAGACCTCAAGTTTTTAAAATTTTTTTGGTGTAGTATTTGTGAATTTATGTTCTAAAAAGTCCATATTTTTTGTTAAAATTTCACTTGTTTTAGTTCAAAGTCATAGTAGGAATCGGTTTTAGGTGTTTTAAAAAATTTATATTGAATGGGGATCCCTATAAATTCTTTGGTTTTTGTGTGTGTTGTTGTTGTTTATTTATATTATAAGTTCGTTGTATCAACGTGTCAAGTGGGAGTTTTACTTTTTTAAAAACCATGGTGATGTTCAGAAAAGTCCCCAAGTTAAATCTAACCAGAAAACAAAAACGTAAAATCCTTTAATGATAATAATAAAATTTTAAGTTTAAAAAGGTATTTTTCTGAGGAACCCGGATGGTTCCCACGATATCGATTTCTTTCAAAAACAAAATAGACTTCGTAATTAATTTATTAAAATTTTCCCCCACCAGCCAAGTCATTAAAAAATGATAT
This sequence comes from Lamproptera curius, assembly GCA_029286875.1. Taxonomy (NCBI): domain Eukaryota; kingdom Metazoa; phylum Arthropoda; class Insecta; order Lepidoptera; family Papilionidae; genus Lamproptera; species Lamproptera curius. The sequence continues at coordinate 28,234 of JAGSMT010000591.1, forward strand.
TGTAAATTGTTTTTAACAAATACTAAGATCCTTTAACTTGGGTTATTTTTGAACTTAAGGAAAATAAATGTACTTTGTAAATTTTTAAAATAATATGAAAAATCTTGCAAATAAATAAAAATTTAAATGTCTGTTTATAACTTTAAATATAAAAAAATTTGTATTTCCGATACATATAAATAGCTTTTGAATTTTTATTTTTCAGGCCGAAAAAATAAAATTTTGCTTTGTTTGGAAAAATCGAACAATTATTTTAAAAAATCTTACCGGACTAAATAAAGGCAAAGGAAAATGTAACTTGGAGGTTTGGGTTGGTTATAACAATCTTTTGATATCATTCCAGTGGCCTCTAAATAACCAGAATAGATTATTGATTCCCTTTAAAAAAAAGGCCCAAACTTTTGATGATTGATGTCTTCTGCCTGAAATTCAACTTTAAAATTGTTCGAGTCAAACCAAGTCTTCTGCACCCCCGGTTTCACTCCATGCTGATTGTTGTTTGTATAAAGTCTTTACACATCATATTTTTTAACCTGAGATTTCAGGGTTGGTGGGAAAGTTTTGTTTTTTCTTAACCTCAATTTCTACCATAACTTTTTATTAATTAAAATAAACCACTATATCCCTGTGTAAATAGCCTTTAACCCTCTTCGTCTTGCTTCGATGAATTTTGGTTCTTGTCATCATGGTGAAAGAATCCCAGTTGGGGCTGGGACCTGCCGGCCAAGAAGAACGAAGCGTTATGTTTTTGAACTAACATATGTTTTTGTTATGGTTTAATTAAACCTAAAGTAGTTTGAGGAAAAAAATATTCTATACAAACTTAGCATTTTATGACATTAGTAGGATAGTGGTTATAAGTATTGTTGGAATTTGATTTAAAATAAATGCGGCTAAATTCAAGACAGAGAAACCAGTTTGGGCCAACTGGTCTGGATAGAATTGTAATAAAATTTCACGCAAAGTATGACCTAAAAACAAACTCCTCCTCTAACACAATTTTGCTTTAAATGGTTGGTTTTGAAAGAAAAATTTGGAACTCTATAACAATTAAAACCTAATTACAAAATTAGATAATCTTCGTTTCAGGCTGGTTTAGTTATATGTTGACTTATAAACAGGTAAAAATCGAGAGGACCAGAAAACTTTTTATTATTACTAAATTCTAAAAGTCCTTTATTTTTTGGGATTTTTAAATTAGGATGAAGTTAATGGTTCTGTTAAGAGCCTCTCATTGGTTGGGTAGAAGAATATCCTTGGGAAAAAAAGGGATTTCGAGGATAAAGGCAACAATCAAATGATCTGAGGCTTTGATACCCCCAATTCTTTAATTATTTATACAGAGAGCTTGAGCATTTTTTAAAAACATTGAAAGGCAAAAAGGATAGAATAAAAAATAAAATAATATTGAGATAAAAATCGTTAACGTTTTATGTTTAATGAATATATTTTTAAAATTTATAAACCAAACAACAAAAATTTTTTTTTTTCTGGATTTAGTTTTAAAACAAATTAACAAAGTTTGCGTCAAATAATTACCATTATTATAGAACTGGTTCTCGTAATAGTAATTAAATTAATCTTAAGATAACCATAAGGGGTGGAAGGATCTTTGTTCCAGTTGGAGTAATCACTGACTTTAATCTGACAACCCACAGTGACCTTTGTATAAACCCGAACTAAGTGTAATTTATCTGAGTTGTAAAGATAAATTTTGTTATTACGAGGAGAAATTTGGTGAATTTCTTGTGAATTTTGTTTTTTTTTGAGGAGTAAAAAATTTTAAAAATCGCATAAAAACGTTGCTTATAATATAAAAGTTTTGGTGTTTAATTAAAGATATTTCACAGCTGAAAATCCAAGTTTCGCTAAGTTTCTTTAAACATTTTTTGGTGTTTATGGATGGTTGATTCCTTTTTAAAATCCGTAAAAGAAAAGTGATTAGCACGGGCTACAAAAAGCTTGCCCTCGATAAATTTTAAACCGAATTTTCCCTTTTTGCCTTCACCGTCTGGGGTTTCAATAAAGTGTGAAAGGATTTCAGGGGTCTTTTGAGGGACGAAGTCAAATGGGCGGGGTTTTGTGAAAAGGCGGTGGAGCTTTCCACTTCGAGGGCGTGAAATTTAAGGATTTGATGGTGGTCGGAAGTTTTCAACTTGTAACGCCCCGAGCCAGTGGAGGGGGTGCTTTATAAACCGGTGGTCGGGGTTCGAACCTGGGGGACGAACAAATTTCATTGTTTTTCATTGGAAATTTGGGCGTCACCCGATTGTCTAAAGTAAAGATCCATGCGTGATCATGTGAAAATCGGTTTTAAGGATTTTCAGACAAGTTTTTTTAATTTTTTTTCCCAAACACAAACCCCCGCCTGAGAAAACGATTCCTTTCATGATGGCTATTGAACTAAAAAAAAAGTGAAATTTTAAAAAAAATATGACCGACCATTTTATAGACGGATAACATGAAAATACATGCACTGCAAAAAAAAAAAACATTTAAAAATTTTGGTCTTCTTGTTTTTCAACATAGGAAAGTTTCGGATGCCCAAATAAAATAACGTTAAATACAAAGAAAAGATACAATTTTAATATAAAATAAAAAATTTTTTGAATTTTTGCAGCATGGTTACTTTCTAACCATAATCGAATAAATTGTGAAATATGGTGAGATTTTTGGATTAAAAAAACTGCCTAACCTTTCGTTTCCGGAAAATGGTTAGGCGGGATTTGTTACGACGGGAGAGGCGGAAACCGTTACATTTTTATCCCTCGTTTGATTTAACCTCTGCGTGGAAAGAATTATAAATTATATCATGCTTGTGTATATCGAAGGTTAAAATGGGAAATTAGCTGAAAATAACATTTTAATCTTTAGATTTTGTTTTTTTTAAATTTTCGTTTCTGTTAGGAATATAAAAAATATGTTTGAAGAACATTTTTTTTCTGTTTTACGGGAAAATTTATAACGTATTTCAGTTTCGGACTGGGAACTCGTTGAATGTAAAAACATAAAAATTTGTGGATCGACGGGTTGTCGACGTTTCAGCCTGTCAAAGCTCCCGAACCCCTCAGAGGCCTCCCCCAGTCGCCGGACATTTTTCCCCAGATCCCCGACTTCCTCCCCGTGAAAAAGTCCGATTTATCGGATTATTTTTGAAATTCATTTTCTTTTAAAATGTTTTATGCCTATGAAGGAAGAAAAATTAAATTTTTGGTTTTAAAGTTAAAAGCAGGAGTTAGTAGTTAAAAATGCCTTCAAAAACAGCGCCAATGGAAAACCACGGCTTCAACTGCAATTAAACTAACGAAAATCTTCCAGTATAATATTTCTATTAAATCAAAAACTGGAGGCGTTTAGAAAACTTAGATGAAAATTGAAAGATCATTGAAAAATAACGAAACAATTTTCTTGGGTTTAATCTATCTACTGAAGAAAGAATAAAAGCATTTTTTTTTTTAATAATGAATATTTCCAAAGATTTATAGATCAGCAGCTATGGGGCGGGTGCGATATTTTAAAAAATATTGCAACATTTAAAGTTCACCTCAGCTTTCAACTAGTAGGTTATAAATATTCTCTAACAATGTTGCAGTTCAGGGGTTATTTTCAAACAACAATAACATGAAAACTTTCCGACAAGCTTCCTGCCTCGGTGTGAATTCTGCCAATTTGAAATATATTATAGTTTAAAGTTATTAGAGTAATTTTTTAAACGTAAAAATATAAATAATACAATTTTTTATTAAGTATTAAAAAAACAATGAAATAAATGAAATAGTTACTAAAAATGCAAAAATTTAAGTATGGTAAAAGAATGGAATAAAACAAGAGAGTTCTTTAATTAATATTTTTTTTTATAGAAAAAACAAAACAAGAACGAGTTTGTATTTATTTCCCTTTTTGTAATTTGTTTTATTTTTCTGAAATGTGTTTTAAAAGCCAATGTTTAAAACGCTGGTATAATTAAAGACACAATAAAGGCTTAAGGCTTTTATTAAAATTAAATTTTACGACTTTTACAACAAATTGTTTGCCCCATTATAATTAAAACTTATAAACCCGCTTTTCAAATGCGCTTTAAATTTGTTTGAAAGGTTTTACCAGTTTTCCTTTTTTCACAAAAAGAATACTTTTTAGGTTTGCTTTATTTTTATCAAAAAATGAGCGTGTCTAGCGCACTGGAAAGTAAATTTTTTTGACATTTTTTCCAAAAAAATTACCATAATTGCCATCCAGGTGTTAGTGTTTAAAAATACAATAAAAACTGAGGTCAATTTTAAATACCTGGAAAAATAAATTTTATAAATACAATAAAAATGATTTTTGTAAAACATTTGACACACATAATATAAATACTAAATAAGCATAATTATTTCTTCCAAAATCAGGTCGAAGAACAAAAATCTTTCATGGGACTGTATACTTTTCCCACAATAAAATACCAGAAAACGTTCACATCTGTAAATAAATTTAAAAAGTTTAAAGGAACGTTTGTGGAAGGAATTTTTGTTTAATGACTTTTGAAATTTACCCCTGTAATGAACTTTCCTCCAGGCTATTTCAAAGTAGTAAAATGGAGTTGTATGTAAAAGTTTTTAATTTATTGAAGAAAAGGAGGAGGAAAGGAAAAAAAAATCCCACTATTTTTACCCGGGTTCTTTTCCCGGTCAAACTTCTTTCCGAACCGGTGGAAGATTTTTGATAATCAATAAGAAATTAATCTTCCATATTGAAAAAATTTTTATTTGCTTTGCACATATTAGAAAAAGTGTTTACTTTTTTTTAGAAATTTACTAATTACATAAAAAAACCCTTGATTTTGTGATCACTTAATATAAATATTTTTTTTTTTATCCGTCCTATAGAGCGTTGGGAATAAATAAGCGTGCAATAAAAACGGTCAAGATAGTGGGGGTAAGTCCGAAAACGTTCTATTGGTGAAATGGGCGCCGTCCCCATGGTCAAAGTCATCACACACGATTTGGGATATTTTAAAGCATTGTTAAAAAATGAATAATTAAGTTTCCCAATTATTCGTTTTTCAACAATTTACAAATAAGAATAATTGAAGTTACTTTTTTCATATTTTTTCGCCCATTTCTAAAATCATTTTCGTTTCTAATTTGTAAGAAAGTTATAAATTTGAGAATTGTATTTCCAATAATTTCCATTTTTTAATTTTAAAACACTGCCATTTTAGTTACAAAAGAAAAAATAAGCCCACACTTAAAGTATTTAAAACGATTATTAGAAAATTTACATAGATGGTTAAATCTAATTTTATAAAAAAAGAGGTGCGTAACGAAAAAATTTAAACAAATTTTTTCCATCCGATAAAAGTTTCATTTGAATAAAGTATTATTGAAAAAAAAGGACGTTTAATTAAGGATAGTTCAAAACACATTGAAGCTCCTTTCCACTTTTCTACCCTGGGATCAATCCCAGTTGGAGCCAAAGGGTTATTTTTTTTTTTTTGATGGATCCTGCCTGGGGAATAAATTTAGAACATCCGGGGTGGGGGACCCCGTTTAAAGGCGTCCCCCATAAGGACTTAATTCCCGGGCCCGGGGGCCCCGGGCTGTCCTTTTTCTGGGTTTTACATTTAATAAGGGCTGCCCGGTGGGGCCCCAAACCGCCGACGCTTTGAATGATCATTCTAGCTAGAAAGTTCCACTTTACTCCCCAAAGCTTGGCGCCGGGAGAAAAGTGGCAAAACCCAACGCTCCTATCTAATAGGTTTGCTTTGGTGTCATAAAAAGGGTGTGTAAATTGACCTCACCTGGGGCCATTAGAAGTTTGTATGTCCTACCCCCGGTAGGGTGGTCTCCAGGGTGTCCCTAACCTAAGGGCAGTAATTTTTTTTTAAAAGTGGCCCTAATTGCATCCCAAAATAACTGCTGTGATTAAATTCGTCAAATTAAACATATCTGGGATTTAAAAGGACCGGGCTTTTGCCATGCTGCCTTCGGGGCTAGCAGCTTTTTTAGGCGGTGCGGGCCTTTGCGCCGGAGCGGCCCGGCGGCTTTGTTCACGCGGGGCGGGAACTGCCAAGCGTTGGAAGGAGGAGGCCCAAATCCCACCCTTCCCGCGTGTTGTTGGGTGGTCGGTAAGAGCTTCCCCGGGATCGCAGGAACTCTGCGGGGGCTAGGGCAGCCGGGGTGTTGCCGGGGGGGTCGGCTTTTACACGCGGGAGGTTCGAAAGGGAGGACTTCGTCCCGGGTCTGGGACGGATGGGACCGTGATCCCCGGGCATTTGACCAACGGGGAGCGAAACAAAGCCGCAGCTGACCGAATTTTGGCGGGACCCGCCCTGGAAACCTTGAATGAGGCCGCCGTGGACGGCCGATCCCACCGTTTCGACTTCAAATGGCCTTTCCTTCCTTTGAGCGCTCGAGCTGATAACCATCCGTAAGGGTTTTAAAATGTACATACGTTGTATAAAGGCTGGAATCTCTAACTCTTTAATGCAAGTTATTCCTTAAACGGGTTGACCACTGTCAAAGGCTCATCCGGGAGGCCAATTTCTATTTGTTCCTTTTTCCCGGAGGAATAAGGTCCCCTTCCTAAAAATCATCTGAGTTGTCTTTGTAATTTCCCTGATTGTATCAGAGGCCTTAAATTTAAATTTTTTGATGGGGAGCGAATCTGTTTTCTCCCTTCTCCGGGAATGATGGCGGTGGGCGTTTCCCCTACGGGGCCGGCCTGGGAAGGCTGGGACAGTGGGGCGAGGGGCCGGGCGCCTGGGGATGCGGGGATGGATGGAAGAATATTTGCGTCTGGGAGGCGGTGGTTTTGGAACCTGCGGGCGGTTGTTGGGATGTCCTTTGCAGCCTTGGGAAGGACAGGGGGTGTGAGGTGCTCACCGCCTTCCTCTTCGATTTGAGTTTTAAGCCTCATCTGGATTTTTTTGGAGCTTTGGATTAACTTCCATGTCCGATTCCGTCGGATGCCGGACATAATTGTCGTCCTATCATCGTCGGAATGGTCTATGTCCGGGGGTTGATGGGACTAGGGTGGTCAGGAAGAGGGGCCGCACCCGATGCGGTGTGGAGGGTCGGGGGAGGGGACATTGGCTGGTGTCGTCGTTCTCCTCCTTCTGCGGCCAAAATGGAGCTGCGGGCGAAGCAACATCCGGGCCGCCCTGAGGCGGGGATATCGTCCTGTGTGGGAAAACCCCTTCCCTGGTCCGGTAACAGACCGGGGTCGTTCCAACTAAGGGCCGAGACGAAGGGCGCTAGTTCCGACGCGAGAGGGAGTGGCCCAAGGCCGAGGGGCTCGGCACGCGCTGGTGGGGTTGCGAGAGGCAAAGTTCCGCAACCCTAAAAACTGGGAAGGAACAACGTGGTGGTTTTGGTCGGTGCGGAAGCAAACCCGTCTTTCCCCCGCAGGACGGGTGTGGCATTTACGGTAAAAAAAAAAAAAAATGGTCAGGAAGGTGTCGGAGATCCCGCCTGACTGCATCGGTGGCAGTATAACACGACCGGCTTCGCGATCCCTTGGGGTTCAACCAAAGCAAGTGGACCCCGGTCGAATTAGCCTTGTTTGTCGTGTCTAACGGGGCAAGCTTGGTTGCGCATCCCGTACCTGGTCCCGGCGGTTGCCGGGCAAACCCCACCGCCCCTGCCGACGGGCGGGAGGTGTGTTGGTTTCTGGAACAAGAAAAGTATTAAAACTTGGTGGGCCGTAAAGTTGTAAAAACAACTTTTCGCCCAAAAACAAATTAATTAACTAAAACAAAATCTTAGCCCACCGGGAACACTTTGTTTTGCAAACGGTTAAAAACACGCGCGCCCGACCGCCCGGGAGCGCAATAAATTCCCCGGATGACGTCAGCGATGCGACAAAAGGCTCTTTGGGCGCGGTTCACCCAAACCGCAGATGGCGGGCGGGGCATTTCACGGCGGGCGGACGATATAACTGGTAGCGAGCTTAATTGGGGGCCCTGCGGTGGGACCGCCTGGGCCTCTGACAAATGAATTACCTCAACGATAAAATACGCTGGTTAATTTTTCCTGAAACATACGGTACGTGTTCTTAAACATGAGGGGAGAAAATAATTTTCAGATCATTTTGTAACAAGTTATCCTTTTACTATTAAAATCAAAAACGTTTATTTGGTTAAAATTTTTGCCCTTTAAGGACAATATATTTTATACATATTGCAACAACATTTAAATGTCAATGGTTAAATACTATCAACCTGGTAATATTTAATTTGGGGTTTCAGAATCTGAGATAATTTGTTAAAATATTTTTCTAAGGAGAATTTTTGGACTTTAAATTTTTTTCTTCATAAAATAATTTTACGCAATTAGATTTTAAACAACTTTAAATTATTAAAACGTATGGAACCGGATTTTGATTGGTCAAAAAGTAAACAATTTTGATGGGTTGATAATTGCGTCTTGTATTACTTTTTGGAAGGAAACCTTAAAGACAAAAAGTTAAAAATTCCTACATTTTTAAGTTTTACCTTTAACCCCAAAATGATATAAATTAATTCACTTTGACGTTTAAATTAAAAAGTATAAAGCGAATAAAAAGAAAAGTTTAAAATCGATTGATAGATGCCGAACGATATGGCATTTCAAAAAATTTCAATAAGGAATAAAAGGGATGCCTTTTAATTTCCCGGTTCTCAACTTTAAAGATAATGCTCGCTTAAAATTAGAAAAATATTTATTTTTCAAACCAAAATCAAACAACAGCAATTTGTTTTTAAAAAGTTGTATTAATCGTTTAATGGTAAATTGTTACAGAAAATATAAACAAATTTAAGAACAACAAGAAACAATTCAGAACTTATGTCGCGTAAGGGTTTGAGATGTCTGAAAAATTAATGGTGAAATTTTTTCGACTTTTTAAAGTTTTGGCCCATTTTTAAAAAAAAACGTATTTATAATTTAAATTTTTGGTCCCTATAACTCCTTTATTATAAACGTTCCGTTCATCCCCGGATGTATTAAATTTAACGTCCAAACCCGAGATTAGAAGGAAATGTCAATTTTGGTGAAATATTCGATGGGGGACTCGTGGCGTGAATAAAATTTCGTTTTATTGACGGATGTTTATTAAATAATAAAACTTTATAAACTGTGTCGTAACTTTTACTTACCAAATATAAGTGACCTCCTAAGGGTCTCTGTAGTTATTTAACCTTGTTAATGTCGTTTCATTAAGTAAAATATTCGTTAAAAAATTAAAACCATTAAAAATCTCCGAATGTCGTCCAACTGCAAAAGCAAAAACGTCATATTGGAGCATCACAATTATTTCTCCAAGTTTGCTAGTTTTTAAAACACACAAACGTGTTAAAAAAAGTTCGAAACACTTGCGCACCGTCAAGCCAGTTTTGTGCCGCCAAGTCACTTGGATATAACCCGCCACCCCCTTAAAAATATTGGCCCGAATGGAAAGAAAGGGACTACTTTTTCTTTTTTGTTTGTTAAATTATTAAAATGTTTTGTTAAATATAATCTGTTTTGCCTAATTTTAGAGTATAAATTGTTTTGGAACTTGTCTTGAGCTTAGCCTTTAATCAAAAACTTCCCTTCGGTGTCACATTCCAAACTTCTTAATGGATTAGAAAGATTAAAATAAAATATTAAAACTATTCATTAATTTTTATACATATTTTTTTAAAAAGACTTGTAATGTGCTTAACTGTAATAAGACTACCATGAAAATCAAATACCGACTACCTTTTATATAAATTACCGCCCTTTTTACAGTTCCTTGATAAACCATTTTCTTAACAATTTATTAAACACAAATATATTGAATTGATCGCATTAACATATAATTAACGTAATTTACTTTTAACAAATATCTATTAAACTTTTCAAAAATTTTAATTTAGACCAATGGGAACAATCTACTTAAAAAAAATTAAAAAATCGGGGCGTGAGGGACAACGGGTAACATATTTAATGAAAAAACATACACCTTTGTGTCCTCCTTCTTTTTGGGGAAGTCGATCAATAGTAAAGTTATAACTCCAAAAAATAGGGATGGCTAAATTGGCTTGAAGTCTAAAAAAGAATATTGGTCTTATACTGTTTTGACGTCCTTTGCGTTCTTTCAAAAATTAACGCATTTCCAACAGAACCCGGACAATGAATAAAGTTATGAACGTAAAATTAATTTGTTATTTATTAAGTTTTTGTTCCAGAACCTTCTTCTTAAAATTTTTAATAAAAACAGGTAATAATTTTTTAATTACCATAAATAAACCAAAAGGTACGGATTAAACTTTTTTTTTGCCATATAAAGTATTAATTTTTCGTTTTGTGTCTTTTTATAATTTTAGTTATAAAAACTTGAATTTTGTTGACTCGTAGAATATTCATTATCTTCTATATTAAATATATTTTTTAAAAACGCTCCCCAAAGGACTTCAAGAGAGTTATTATTAAAATTCATTACTAAAAGGAATATAAAAGAGTAAAAAAGTTTTGGTCTTATCGGTGATAATTAATTTTGGGCATTGTAAAAGGCTTCGGGTAATATGTAAGAAAGTACTTGTTTTTATTACAAAATTCCTTTTATTTTATTGAAGGACAAACAAACAAGATGTTTATCTGGAATTGGATGTTATATTTTGTTTACCTTCTTTATCTTTCGAACTGGAAGATCTTTTTTCTACTGGTTTACGGTAATAGGTTGGCATGGGGTGTATTTCTCGGGTCTCCTAAAAACCATTTTTGAAAGTTATCGGTTATATTTAAATAATTTCCATGAAAATTAAATTATAAACAATTGTTTTTTCAAGTGTTTTGTTTTTTTACAGACATAGGGGTCCCACATTCTTGTTCTCTTCAGATAATGGTTTCAGTTTATGCCGTAAACATTTAAAATTGAAAAGAAATTATAAAAGTATTAATTAAAAAGTAAAGATTTCAAAAACGTTTATATTTCCTTAAATGTTGATAGTTGCTCAACTCAATGGAGGGTAAAACTGGCACCTTCCAAAAACCATGGGTTTTAAATTAAAAAATTTGATCAACTTTTTTTGAATATTTCAAAAGGGTAATAATGTACTTTATAAAATATTTCGCCATTCGATAGAACCTTTTGATGTGCTTTTTACAAAAAAAAACTGTAGCTTTCGTTTGATGCTGACCAAAATAACCGGTCAGAATCATTCTTATTTTGACTGCCATTCAATGGGTGGAATGTCAGTTCTTTTTACCTTTGAAATAACATTTTTTGATCGTTTGCCATCCATTACCTATTGTTTTTGGGTGCAAATTTGGCCCCAAAGGTTTTTATAGTTCTATATTGGAATTTGATCTGTAATTATAAATTATCTATAACATAAAATATAATTTTTGGTAACCCAAATTTTGGAGATACCTCTATTCTAAAGAAATTTTCATAACTTTCATTTATAGTACTGGTATATATTCGTAATTTTAAAAACGGAACAGACTGTTTAGAAATTTAAAAATTGACTTCCAAGATTTACTTCTTCCAAACAAATTGAATCTTTGTTTATGGGTGGACAAACCGGACCGGTAAGGAAAAATGGTTAAATTTTTAATAAATTCCTCACTTAGTTTTGTCGGTCCATTGGTCCCTTTTGTGTGAAAATGATGTATTACGTGAAATTGGTTCGGCGGGTGTTTAAGGGCTTCTCCGACTACGACAGGAACCACGAAGCGACCGGTTTTTTAAAATAAAAACATCTCAATACGGTGGCTGTTGAGATAATTCAGATAAGATTTTCATATTAATCTCCTATCATTATTTCTCCCACGGTTCTTGAATCATGTGTATTATTATTAAATTTCCTTTGTACTTCAATAACCTGTATTTTCAATCCACTTCGAACGGCCACCGCTACCAGCCCTCCGGTTACTGAGGATTGGCGGGCGTTATTTCCACGTCATCAGTTACAATAACTGGTTGCGGATACGTTAAAACCGCTGCAAATTAAAAGTAGTTATTTTTTTAAACGTTATTCAGGTGTCGGTCGTTTCGCCGTTCTCAGTTTGCGAAAGCGCCCATTTTTTGCATCTTCCCGCGGGCCGAACAGAGAGATGGCAGATTATAAAGCGAACCGCGGTGCGTATGTATTTTTCTAAAATGATAATACACTTAAATTAGTTACCAATTTGAGGGACCCTTTTTAAAATGTCTTGATTTCGAAACCAGGTTATTTGAATCAAAAGAATATTAAAAACAAAATAAAGGTTTCTTTTTTCAATGTGAACAAAAATAAACGGTGTATATAAAAAAAAATAGTTACAAAAATCAAAAGGCCCATAAAAGTGTAAATAAACGTAAATTGCATCACATTGTAATAATAAATTTAAGTTTTAAACCCATATAATTTTTTTATTCAAATCATAGTTTTAGTAAACCCAATCAATTAATAAACATTTTAATTTAAACGATAAAGTATTCAGGAAAGTTAATTTATTAATTTAATTATTGACAACAAACCGAAACCGTGATTTTCGTTTTGTATGTAACCTATGTGGGAAACTTTAACCCGTATAGTTTGGAATCTTATGTGAGCACAGTAGCGGATATGGTGATAAAATAACTAGTTTTAAAACAAAACCCTCCACGTAACCGGTTTCGTTTCGTTTCGTTAAAGTACTTAACGACCCCTGTCTCTGAAGATATTGATGGAATGGAGAATTCTTTGGTATAATTAATTTATCTAATGCTTTAAAATGGTCACAACATCCTTCTAGCTTCCTGTCCTTTTCATGGTTTCAGAATTTCTGGACTGGTTCTCCCACTTTCGAGGGGCCGCCAACCCAGTTTTCAAAGAAAAGGTCTTTTTTTTGGGATTGGCAATTTCCTTTCAAACCCTGCCTTTGGACTTTTTGCCAGGGGTTTGAACTTGGGGGAGTTCCCCAACAAATTGCGGTTTTAAATTTTCCTCTTTTCTTTTTTTTCCCTATTTTCCCGTTGGGTTCTTGGCCCCAACAATATTGGGGTTTGGTTTCATCTTAAAGGTTAAAGTTTCTGCAAAAATCCCAATACCAAAATTTTCTACGACCAAAGTTAAGAAAACCTTGGCATAAGTTTGTCCCTTATTTTGGGTGTCTTAAATTTCTTTTAAAGGGTTTATTTTGGCTTTTTGGGTTTTAAAAATTAGGGCCGTTTTGGGCCCCCAGTTACCGCAAAGGAAACCCAATTTAATTTTTCAACATTTTAACGTATTGTTTTGAAACTTTTAAACCCCTTCAAATTTACAATGCCAACAAACTTATTTTTGGGAAAGTGGTGCCTAGTCCTCTTGTAAAATATATTCAAGTGAATGTCGAATAAAAATTTAAAAATCATTATATTATGACCATGACCGCGTTTTTATTTTGTTTGAAGTGATTTATTGACTAACAGTTACTCTTATAGTTCAGTAACTATTAAATACAATGACTTTTACGGATTTTATGCAATTATTTCACATTTTACTCCGACATTTTATCACTTTCTACCGTGGTCTATAAAAATTCGGAAAAAAATTTTTTAAAATGAGAATGTAGTTCGGGTTCTTGAAAGTAATTAATAAAAAATGAAACTAATATTTTTTAAAACTTTTGATTGGCCATTTACTACTGACACCCTAAGAGTCATTGTTTGCTATCTTTCAAACTAACGTTAATAGACGCCTAAAAAGTATCACAAACAATTGTGGCAACTGTGGCAGTTTTCCTTGGGGTTGAAACCTTTTAATCCCAATAACTTCCGCTTATACGGGGTGTCTCCATTTATTCCATGCCCACTTTTTAACGATGACAGACTCCAATATCGAGACTTCTTTTTCCTAAGACCCGATGAAATGCTGGCATGTTTATGCATAAAAGTTTTGCATTGGAAAAATTCTTATTTAATATGCATTAAAATGTCATAGATGACATTTTATTAAATTTTTGATATTAGTGATTTAAAATCACTAGCGGAAACCAGAACCTTTGTAAAGGGAGGTTGGTGTTGACGTTCGTCTCGTTTACCAAGTTCTGTTTTTTAAAAATCCCACTTGTTTTAATGTAAAACAGATAAAATTTAATGGGGAAACCGTGGCTTATGTTGTCAAAATGGTTATGTATGTTTAAAGTTGATCATATTTCTTTTTTAAAATTTTGTTCGTTTTATAATTTTGAAAACAATATTTAATTAACATTCCCTTGTTGGTAAACGTCAACCATTATCCTAATAAAAATACCGGATTAAATTGTTTTAAAATATTTAATTTCATTGGTACAATTTTATCCAAGTTTTTAGTTAATCCCATTTTTAATGAAGTTAAAAAACCATAAGTCTTAACAGGATACAGTCTGTGACTGGAAGTCGGGACCAACAAAACGTAAATGGTAACAAAATTTTGACAAAGTTAAAATCCATAATTTCTAAACAGAAAATATTTTTGCTTGCAACTGCCTCCGTAAATTTAACTGCCTCCAGCCAGTGGAAGGGTGCTTCGAAAACCGGAGGTCGGGTTCCGAACCTCGGGGGAACAATTTTCATTGTTGTTTTCCTGTTGTTAGGGTTAGGGTCATCACCAATTGCTGAAAAGTGATGATCCGGGTCGGATGGGCAGAAAGCGGTCCACCACCAACCCGCATTGACCGCTGGGGGATGGTCCAAAACCCCAAATGGGGTGATTGATTTTCCGCAGTGGAATGTCACAGGCTGATGATGATGATGATGAATAATATTTTTAAAAAGAACAACCATATTATTTTTTCATCCCACATCGCCTGTTCCACGCGGACCCTCAAGCCGCCCTCCAACGGGGTTTTGGACCACCTAGTGGTCTATGCGGGTTGGCGGGTGTTTTAAATGCCCATCCGCCATAATCTTTATTTTCGATGATTTGATCGCCCTGCCTAACCAAACTGTAAAAAAAATTTTAACCGCGGTTCGGCCACGCTTTCATCTAAAAACCCCCGGGCTACAATCGGTTTTACCCCTGGGGTCTTTTTTTTTATATTGTTTAAAATAATTACCGCAATAACGGCGTTAACAAGATTTGTTCATTATCAAAAAAATTTTACTTTTCCAAACAACTCCCTTTCTAATTTATATAAGCTACCTTTTAGATATAGTCATGTCAAAATCGGACCAGCCATTCCGAGCTTAGTCAGAATAAACAAACGGAACAACAAAACAGTATCCCATCTGGGTCCCTTCGACTTATTAATTAACATTTAATAATTTTTTTAATTTTTAACGTTTATATTCGATAACTCCTTATTATTCATTTAAATTATATGGTGTAAAGAAGAAAAAAATGCTTAAATTTAAGGTTATAAACGTATCAAAAATAAATTATTGGTGTTCCCTCAAATTACCAAATTAAAAATAATGGGTGCGTTAACCTTGATAAAGATATATCAATCGGACTTTTTCCTTTCTTGAAAGAACGTTTCCCCTCATTTTTAATTCATCTCAGGGGTTTGGAACATTTTGGTTGGGTTTAAGGCCCAATTTATTTATGACATCTCAACAAATATTAAGGGTTAATATTAAGTTGAAATTTAAAACTTCCTTTTTTACAAACATCCCGGACGAACCATTCTATCGATTAGTAAAATCTTGTAACTGTGGTTTATTTGAGTTTATCGCGAACAGACAAGCCAGAGGGGTTTTTGTTTTTAATATTGCTGGGTATTTATTTATATTTGCCCGGTTGTTCAACAGAGTTAGATGTTTTATATTAATAGGAAATTAATAACATAAACAACCAATGTTCTCCAAGGCCCCAGCACCCAATTATGGGTCGCCGTCGGAGGACCCAAAAAACTAAAAAAATTGGATATAAATTTAATTAAAATAAAATATGAAAAATTAATTTCATGCTAAAGCTGCCGTCTGACTCCTTTCGATGCAGAAATGGAAAAACCAGGCTGAAATTATCGTTGGTAATTCAACACGATGGAAACCCGTAAATTCGCGTCGGATGGCGCCCCTTTGGGTTCGTCAAAACCGTTCCGTTGATGAAACATATTTGCCCCGGTTCCCGACTCGTTTGACGACATATTCGTACCGTGGAATCGATTTGCTGAATGTGACGCTGCATAGTTCAATTTGAAGGGCTTGCATAAACACCTCCCCCGGGAGCACAACCTCGAGACTTGAGATAGGGAAAACTTTCTTTGGTCCAGGTTTTGCAGGCTGCGAATGACGTCCTCTCGGGCGGCCCTAGAGGGTCTTTGAGCTCGCAACATCCCTGTCTTAGTGTTCTTTGGTCAGGATGAGGTAAGCTTATGGAACAGAACAATGGATCGTCCATGGGTATAGGAAATTCGACGGATTTGTTCGACTTTGGGAGCCGGTTGCCCGGAATATGATGTTGAGTTTCCTGCAACCTCGAGATCAATTGTTTCGGGTGAAACAGGAAATGGCTAACGTCTGTTGTGTCATCCTGGTTTCCGATCTTCAAAAGGCGTTCCTTCAACTTTTCGTTGCTGTTGGTGATGGAAATTCCGCCGTATTGGTAACGTTAGCCAGGACCGTGGGGTACCGATGACGTTGTTGTAGTCCTCCGTGAGCATTGCATACGTTCTTTGCATATTAGGGAATGATTGATAAGCTCTGATCGGTTCCTCCAAGGCGATCCTTGTAGGTTACGGTTCCTTCACCTTCCAAAAGATTGGTTAATTAGAGGGGTGGGTCAGTCCGCGTGCCGGGGTTGATGGTCCATCTTATCTCCGCAGAAATTCGATTTCGGGCTTCAGCCCCATGTACACATAACCATCCCTGTTTGTTCATCAATGGATAAGGAGGATGAGGGCCTGCCAGTATTTATTGGGGCGACGGACGGTTTATATAAGTCGAACGTGCCGCGGGAAAATAAGGTATTTTAAAAATTATAACTATTCTGTCTCCCGAAAAATAATACCCCGTTAATTATTTCGTAATATTCTCTTTGTTCTAAGTCTAAATATTTCTTTTATATATTGATTCTAATTTCTTAACCATGTAACCTAAAACCTCAAACTTATAATGAATGATGGGGATGCAGAAAAACGCTAAAATATTCTCTATTTCGTCCGCTAATATATCTCTACATTTTCATATACTTGCTGTTGAGCAAACTTTATTTTATAAGACTTGAATCCCGTTGAGCTTGGGATTTAGGATGAGCGCAAAGGTTACATTAATTTTGGATTTTTTCATAATTTAGTTATAATTTTCAAATGTGGCCATCCATTGGTTTTAGACTTACCGTCATTCTTGATTGGCAATTTTATTGTCATTATTCAAGAAGACATTGTTAATCGTACTCTTGAATAATCCCAGGTTGCCCGTGATAGTCAATTAATGAGCCTAAACCATCATGGACCTCTTTTGTTCCTTGGTTCTAATGTTTAAAAATTATAAACTTTATTTAATTTAGACGATAAATATTCTTTTGGAGTTCATATAAATGTCGTATGATTTGGCAACTGACTTTTTGAATGATAATTAATTTAACTATGGCTTTTATCGGGTTCTTTAAGTTCAATATACAAAATCTGGTAGTAATTAGCCTGGTTGCCCTAGTCGGGGAAATTCGGGGCCATCCCGGGGACTCTCGTTTCCGTTGAATCCAGGGCCGTTATCGAATGACAATCGGACCAGTAACCCCTGCAACAATTGGGCCAGGGACTCGAATGATTTTCGCAGGGGCCATTTTGGATGTAAAATATTTGGGTAGATTAAAGAACATCCTGACTATATCGCGCTAATTTTTGACGGTTTGCCAAAATTGCTGATAAAGAGCCTGATAGGTTGGTTTCGATTTCTGGGTTCCTTAAAATTTTCTAGTATTGGTGCATTTGTAACGATGACTCTTTATTTGTATAAATTTTCCTATCTCGTGATTTCGGTTGTTAAAGGGAACATATAAATCAAAAGGATCCCGGATCAAAGGGCCGGTTATTATATCAACGGTCTCCTTGGAAACAGTGGACGAACTATTTGAATAAGATTCCTATGGGGACTAGATTGAAATATTTGATCTTTGTGAGTTAATTTTGGATAAGAAGATGTTAAATGTAAATGAAACCTCCTTCGATCCCGTTATCGTTTTTGGACATGGGTTTTTGGATGGTTTATTTTTGCAAGTTGAATTGCAAACAATGGTTCGTAAATTCATGCCGATCTGATTATTGTTGGCGGTAAACCGTGATGCGTACAAAATTTAAATGGCTTCGGTGCTGATTGCTGTACCGTCGCGAATGTGGATGCTTGAGCATCCAGAAATACGTCGACAAAGTTAAATATTTCCGTTTTGAATTGAAAGCAAACCATGTGAACAAATTTTCAATGGTTTCTAGCCGGGGAACTATGTTGAACTGTTGTCTAATGGGTTACGGTCATTTTTGCGACCCACCCTTTTACAACTTTAAAAATTTTGTGATATCGTCCTTCATCGGGGCCAATAATATCGACGGATAACGCAGGACATTCGTTTTATTCCGCGGTGGTTGGTTTTCCCTTGGTTTTATTATTTCTTGTTGCCCAAATTTCTTTTATATTTTCCACTTAATTTTGATAACACTAAACAAGCGGAGTTTTTAAACTTTTTTGAATAATAGGTATGATATCTAAAACGGGTGGTTAATAAGCAACGCGGTTTTTATTTTGGGACATATTCTTTAATTTACATTCATAATCTGATTCTGTTGGACTTGGACACCGTGGATGTCCAGTATGCGTATCGAAGGGGCCGTCTCGCTTTTGATATCCCGACAATGAATTTATCTGCCTAAGAAATTTTTAATGGTTCGGAACGTTGGGACTTCAAATTGGATTTTTCTAAACTGGTATGACGGGCGGGCAATTTTCCCCAGAAGGTGGGCATTCTGACGGGTTTGCAACAACGAATTTCCGTTATTAATTTGGATGCGAAAAAGCGTCCTACAATTACTACTACCTTTTTTATATACTACAAAAATCGTATTCGAAGGTTTGTTTCCAACGGTTAAACGAGTTAG
Organism: Lamproptera curius; assembly: GCA_029286875.1. Classification (NCBI taxonomy): domain Eukaryota; kingdom Metazoa; phylum Arthropoda; class Insecta; order Lepidoptera; family Papilionidae; genus Lamproptera; species Lamproptera curius. The sequence continues at coordinate 47,175 of JAGSMT010000591.1, forward strand.
GTCGGTTCATAACCCCACTGGGTGGTTTATGGTCCGACGTTTTAAATTTTCTCCAAAAAATAAGGTCGGAAATATTTTCGCCCAAACAATAGCAAAAGTTTCCTTTTCGATAGCTATAGGGTTTCGCTTCGTTTAAAGTCGCGACGCGGCTGGGTTATCCCCCTGAGGCCCTTGTGATAATACGCCCCACCGTTGATGCGTCGTTGTGGATAAATCTTTAGAAAAATCTGGGTTTAAAGAATGGGTTAATTTAAGCTGTTGCTTTTCAAAACAACTTGTTACTGGGTTAATTAGTTTTCCTACCCTTTAAACATTTTGCGTTGGGTTTGGAACGTGTGCGAAATCAGGAATAAATTTTTTTGTAATCCTACTAAACCGGAAACTGTTTTTTTTTTGGGTGAGGTAGCGGATCGAATTCTGAAATCTTATCCGGGTTGGGTTTGATACCACTTTACAATTTACCAAGATAGGGTTTAAGTTTCGAAATTCAGACTTATCCATTTTTCTTAAAGTTGAACTCTTGCTTTTGGAACACCCCTTTCCGGTTAAATAGTTCAAGAGAAGTACGAAAACACAATATCATCTAAATAAACTGACAAAATAGTGTTTTTGTGGTCTTTGGGCATTGTCCATTACCGCTGGAAAGGTGGAGGAGTTTTTAATCCCATTGGCCGTAAAATTCTGTGACCATTCTCGACATTGAATTGTCTTGGGTATGTCGTCGGGATTTCTCAACATGAACCCCTGTGGTCCAAAGTCGAAAATCTGACGTTACCAAGTTTATCTAGGACGTCGTTTATGTTGGGTATGGATACTTATCGTCAAATTTTCTCGTTTGTTTGCGGAAATCTTAACGCCATTGTTTTACCGGACGTCGGTTTTTGGAAACCCATATGGTGGCTCCACGCGGATTCCGATGGTCGGATAATGCCTTGATTCACATCTTGCTTATCTGGTTAACTTCACCTATGTATAAGGTCCGATAACTTTTGGTATACCTATCTCATCAGTTGTCTTAATGCTATGCTTAATTTTGTTAGTGAAGGTTAACTTTTCCCTCGATATGAATACTAATAATTTGACAACGTTAAATTGCGGCTCCCTACTTCAAATGATCCGGGTAAGGAGATGGACATCCCGCCCGGGCGAGTCTGACGGTTTGAGAACATTGAACGTTGTAGGACCGGCGAATTGGTTGGTCTAGGAAATTAAAATGTGCCGTCGGGTTGTGATTTCTAAAATCCGATTATTGCAACGGTGGTTGACACCCCTTATAATAAAAAAATAGTTTGTTCAAAAACTTATTCTGTAAATTTTCAATTCTTATTTTAATGGTTGGCGGATAACTTGCCAATTCACGTTCAGAATTATACTTAAATGGATTGGTCAGTTACGTGTGATAAGCACTTTGTCCTTTAAGTCGATTTGCTTAAATTTTCCAATAAATCCCAACCCGATAAGGCCGTCCGAAATATTGAAATTTATAAATGTATATTTTTCGTCCGTTTTTGAATTGAGAAACAAAGGAAATAATAGAATAATTATTCCGAGGTGGCATGAACATTGGTTTTAACGGGTCAAAGTTAAGCGGCAAATTGAATGAAATTTTATACCCAGGGGAAAAATAAATTGTTGCCTGTATCTATAATGTTTTAACGGTGGATCCAAAATTTATGTATGGGAAGCTGTCTCGGGTTTCAAATTCAATTTATTTTTAAGTTGTTCAATTTGTACATTCCAAAATTTGCTCCTCCCGAACTACTAGAGGGCTGAGGTTCCCGGGAGTTACCTGAAGGGCACTCGTTCACGTCATAACCGGCTCGATAAAAATTACTCGGGTTGCACAATCATAAAACCTTCCTGTGGGATAAACTTGAGATCACCAAAATAATAACCATGGGGGTCGTACATATAATAATCAGGGTAATAGAGATCACTATGTTTCAACTTCATTAAATTCATTTCTTTTGTTTTAAAAAGTTAGAAGGCGGGGATAAAAATCATGACCGGTAATTGGTTTCCCGGGCCTTTCCCAGGAAGTGGTAAACCACCGGCAGGGCCTTGATTTTGTTTAACCTAGGGCAATTTGGTTTTTTGCAGCCATTATGTTAGGCGGTGGGGCATTTGGCGTGCGAAACTTTTTATTGGTCAATGGCAGAGGCTGCTGGAAATTATTCCACGTCTGTTGAGGGGCTGCCAATTGGGTAATTGTTGGCGGCAGAAAATTGAATGGTTTAAACGCGGTGAGATATTAGAACTAATGGCATTGTTTGGGTAATTGAAAACCTTGTGACTTCTTTTCGAAATTGAATCATTACGGTTTTGTAAGTAATAACATTCAATTTCTTGCAACCTAAAACTTTCAACTATCTGGCGCATAATCATACGGGAAGCCCAAGGGCTCTTTTAAAACCTCCACAAATGCCTATTGTTAACTTTTTATACAAAGTACGGCCAATAGTGGTATCGACCTCTTTGGTAAGGACGATGTCATAAAATTTTGAATAAATTTAAAAACATTTTTCTAAAATTCTTGCGGGAACTATTCCCCCTACCAAAAAGGTCTTATAAAAGCGGTCTCCTCTCTGGTCCAAAAATTAAAAGGTATTTTTTATGCTATAACCGAAATCCATTTGGGTTAATTATCCGTGCAGTGATAATTTTATTAAATACCGTTTCCCAGGCATAACAAAACTTTGCCGGTTTGAATTAAATATTCCGCTACTATTTGGTCACATAAGTGGAAAATCTGGTAATATATGGGGTTGTCAAAATAAACCACTGGGTTTAAAAATTGCTCTACTGCTCCGGGACTGATTTAAATTCATCTATCGAGATCTGTCATCTAAATCTACACTAATATTTCTATACTATCCAAGTTAGCCTACGACAAGGCATGAGGCCCTTTAGGGGGTAGGTCAGGATGAAAAATCTTAAACAAAAAATTTATAAGGATATTGAAACAACACACAAAGGATAATCTTAAGTGTCCATGGTTTTATTCTGGTTCTTCGGGATCGATTTTCGTTTTTCCAGCACGGGACTCCAGGTTCCGGATACGGGCCGTTAGTTCTTTCTAGACCTTATGGTTCCTACCGACTGCGCCAAAGTAGGTGTCGCCGTCGGAGGCCCAAAAAACCAAAATTATTGGATATAAATTTAATTAAAATAAAATATGAAAAATTACAATTTAACATGCTAAAGCTCCTGTCTGACTCCTTTCGTGGGAAAATGGAATGACCAGGTCAAAATATCAATGGAAAGTAATTCAAACCGATGGAAACTTCCCAGTAAATGCCTCGGATCGCGGCCTTTGGTTTCAAACCGTTCCCGTTGATGAACATATTTGCCTCTGTCACTCGTTTGACCAGCATATTCTACCGTGAATCAGTTTTAAAATGAATAATGACCTGCATAGTTGCAATTTTAGCTTGTAATATAACCGTTTAATAAAAGAAATATTTTTTTACGTTTATAATCAAAATTGTCCAAATGAAGGTGTAATTAAAATGCTATCTAATACTTGGGTTTTATTGTTAAGTTACAAATCCTTAAGTTTTTACAAATTTTTTAGTTTTATCGATTAACCAATATTATTTTAGGTAATATAAAAATGAAATACTTCAACGATATTTGGTGGACTTTCATGTCCCAAATGGCAATTTATTTGATAGTTAAAAAAATTGTAAAAAATAAAAATAAAAAACCAACAACTTGTTTTTAATTTTTTACGTAAGTTTTAGTTAATAAAAAAAATTAAATGGTAAATTTTGTCAAACTTTTTATTTGACTTTTCATAGGACTTTGGGGGAAAACGGAAAAACCTTTTACCCAAAAACTCATCCCTATCCCCTTCAGACCTCAGTCCCCGTAAATCATTTTGCCTTAATTTTTAATATTCCTCTCCTTTTCAATGGTTTATCCTACC
>JAGSMT010000592.1:0-55668 GCA_029286875.1 Lamproptera curius
AAAACAGGCCATTCGAATCATCGGCGATCCAATGCTCACGGACAGGCTGGAACCTCTAAGCCTCACGGAGAGATATTGAGCTCTCTGTGTTTCTACCGCCTGTTCAACGGAGAGTGCTCAGCGGAGCTGTTTGATATGGTACCTACCTCCCCATTCTATTATCGTACTCTCCGTCACCGGACTAGAGTTCATCCATCCACCTGGAAACCGTGCCAACAAATACGTTACGTTTCCAGAGATCATTCATGCCACGCACTATTAAACTCTGGAATGAACTCCCTCTAAGGTTTTTCCTTCGCGCTATGACATGTCTTCCTTTAAACGAGGTATAAGAGAGTCCTTTACGGTAGGCAGCGCGTTGGTGATACCCTGGTATTGCTAATGTCCATGGGCGTCGGTGACCACTTCCCATCAGGTGGCCCGACTGCTCGTCTGCCTTCGTTGGCAATAAAAAAAAAATAACGTCATAAAGAAGATTCACTTCACTTGTTACGAGTGTACCCCTAGTACACGCACACATTTTTTTTAATAACATTTCTTTTAATTTATCATGCAGTCAAGTCTTTTGTAAAGAACGAAATAAGCACAAACAAAATTTTAATTGTAAAATTAACGCTACACTGTGAATATGAATAAAATTCGTCTTGTTTATTAATAATTGTAATTCATTTTATGCGGACATTGTATTCCGTATCACGTAGCTTCAATAAGTCTCGCCCTGAATTTAAATTATTATTGTTTGTTTTTCGGATTTATTAGTGTCTCTTAAAGTTTTTACGCTTCATGGGACAATCAATTACTTTTATGAATTTAAAAAAATTTAACTACGCCACGTTTTATATTAACACATAGCATCAAAGTTCATATGGTGTGCTTTTCACTCAATACTTTGTTAATTAGTAAGTGTAGAAGTTAAAACCAACAATATAGAGTTAAATATTCTAAATGCAGCTTACACCTTTAGCCAATTGCATTCAGGCTAGTGCACGGAGAGCACCATCCCACCCTGTCGGGGGTCAACCAGCACTCCGTTTTACTAAACGTAGTGTTCACTCTAGATCCTTATTAGCCCATCGGCCATCCATTCTTCGGACCAAGTGACCGGCCCACTGGCTCGTTAACGAGCTAATCCTTAACCAATTAGCCAATTTAAACATAGGATTTACGTAAAGAAAGTCTATTGTAAAACTAGAATGGTGCCAAAAATTCCGGCACTATTATTGGTTAACATCGCGTGAGGATCAAACATGGCCGCGGTTTACAATAAAAACGCAATAGGAACCCAGTGTCTGACATTAGACATTATAGTCTATTCTTTTAACCGAAGGTAGTGATTTGAAACCCGCGGGAGAAACAACCTTGTGTTATCGTTGTTTTCTGGTTGGTTAGAATAGTTTGGGCCGATCCCAATAGTTTGAAAAGTGAAATAATCCAAGCGTCGGATGGGAAGGTAAAAGTTTGTCCACCCACCAACCCGCATTGGACTAGTGTCATGGGATACGTTTCAAAAACGTCCTAATGGAAAAGGCATGCGTTAGGAGAGGCCTATGTCCAGCAGTGAACTAACATAGCCTGATGATGATGCTTTTCTTTTATGCCAATTCTTAGTTTAATCAGGTCTGACTATTAAGAATGATTCAAGAGAAAATTATTAATATGCAGAACGAATAATTCAGTTATATTCAAGAAATAACATTTTAAAGCAGACCTTCAAAATGTTATTTTAACTTTAGCTAACATCACATTAATAATAACATTGAATTGCATTTGGAAATCAATAATGTTATACCCTAATACACATGATCATATTTAGTATTACGTATTTAACCAAGTAAATATCAGTTTACTGCGTGTAATTATCAGCTCGCGGCATATATAATTAGGATTAAATTCGTGTATTACCAATATTACGGCGCGGCAATAACGATAAATGGCTTAGGGCGAAACACAAACAGACCTGCGCGATCTATTAAATATATTGTAAGGCTTTGTATTATAATAAATACTGTCATTCCGAAAACGTGCCCAAAAGAAGAAGTATTCAAATACATCTATATATTTTTAATGCCTTTCCTATTTACAAATAATGAAAACCTAATATAATAATACTGTACTGATGTATACTGTACCTTTTTAAAATTGCCTTGCTAGAACTTATTTAGTTTTTTTATGTATATTACACCGGCATCGAAACATATTTTTTTTATTCTATGAAAAGTAGCCCAAGTTGCTCCCAGTTACATTAGCTATCTTCCAGAGAAAGTCCCTTCAAAACCAGCTGTTCCAGAGACTAGCCACAACAAACAGTCAGTCAAATATTTTTTTTTAAATCTTGTTTCGTTATATGCATCGTTTAAATACCGTAATGTAATCATTTAAAAGCGGTTTTTTTGATGTTACAAACAGACATTACAATTTTTTTTATCATTTAAAAACCATCTAGATTTAATAAAGGAACTGCGTTAATGACGTAACATTAAAATCAGATATGGAGTCAACATTTTAGCTATAATTTGTTAAGCCAAAGAAAAGGCGTCATCATCGAGTTTTTTTCCTCAGTTTTACTTATTAAAACCAAAGATCTCAAATAGCAAGATAAAAGTAGGCTCGACTCAAGTGTTAATGTCGGGTTTGACAAGTAACACTGCTCAGCTCCAATGTGTTTTCTGTCCTGGCCTGTTAAGTGCATGCGGCAGGGAAGAAGATACAAATTAGCGAATTTATATTTTGGCTCAGACAAATAAAATCCACAAGACGGAGAAACACGGATAGAAATTGGTGTTCTTTGGTGAAGTTTTGTGATTAGTCAAATCTTATACAGTGTCTTGAGTGACCTCGCGTGCCTATAACAATTAACTTTACAACTGAAAATTGTTACTAAAGATGCTACGAATATTCAACAACCATTCGGTATTCGGTCACTTTTTTGGTATTCCGTATTCGGTCAAATAGTACGTATTATTCGGCCGAATACCAAATTTCTTATTATTAATATAGACTGATTATTTTACTGACGATAATGATATGGGTTGATTACCAAACTACAACACTAAAGTAAGTCAAATTTATCAGTGGTAAGATGTGATGGGTAAAAACAAGATTTTCAGAATTTGTTGGTAGCAAACGCCGAGGTTTTCGTAGCATATGGTCTCAGCTAAAGAAAATAATCACTTTATATTTACGCTACTACTGGAACAAGAAAGATAAACTTTAGCAAATTGTTGTTTTGAATAATATATATTAATGATAATTCACTATTATGACATGTGAAGATTATTGGTTAGTATGAAGAGGCTAGAGAAAAAAGAAAAACAGATAGTATCAGCTTCTATTTCAAAAATAAAAAGATTGTAAAATGCAAACAGGTCAGTTCAATCATAGACACATTTAGACGAGACAGATAATATAAGTTTTAAAATCCTCGAAAACGGAAACACGCATTTCATTTCAGTAGCACGCACCAAACAGACTTAACAAATAAAGTACACAATAAATTTAATAATTTTACTCCAATAGTGTGATTTCTCTAATGAAACTCCCTGCAATTTAGCAATAAGTCTCAAAGCGAATGGGTCATTTGTCACTGTAGCCAATAGCCTTCGTTATGTAGATAAATAAGAGACACAATATAAAGGAGTTCATTAGCACGCAGCGTGCAGCAGTTTTAAATTTCTAGTCTTTACCTAAATGCAGCATGCCACATTATGATGTTATTATTGATTTTAGTTAGTAATGATGACATGTAAACTGGGCCGTTTAGTAATATGGTTTAGCTTAAATTATAGTCCATACATAATATATCATATTAAATTATACCTAAAATGTTGATCGTCACTGCCCCATATATATCTATATAAGTTTAATTTTTGTTGTTGTAATAATAGATCTAAAAGCTTGAAGCCTTTGGATCTTCTGGCCGCCGATCGCGTCACGAAGTATTCTCCTTTTACCCTCCTTTATTCGCGAGATAAGGAAAATTTAAAGTAAAAAGGAGGGTAGGCGGAAGGAGCAGTAGGAAGAAAGGGATGAAAGATTATTGCGTAACCAATTTGCGGCTGTGTTAGGCGACATAGAAATGCGCGCGAACACTACATGTGATTTAATAAAAGACTAACTTGATTTTACCGCGTTTAATTTAGTACATTATTCTCGATTTTTCCAATACTTTGCATCTAATGTCACGGGCAAACTGGGGCGTTGTTAGCCTATCACATCAAGTATTTCATCCAGTCACGTGGCCGAGTCCGTTTAATGATTAGTGCGTTTGTCGCATACCGAGGTAATGGCATATTGAAGTTTGGCTCGGGAACCAATTATTCATAAAATTAAATAACTACTAGGCCTTTTAAATAAAAAAGGATAGATCCTACAAAGTATTTGAAAACGTCGGGAATATTGTAATCCAGAAGAAAGGCAATAAATTCAATAAAGTCTACTATTAAATCAAAATTAAATGTATACTTGAGATAAAAGTGTTATCATAAAAACCCAATGGGACTATTTGCAAGAAATTTGAACGCTACAAAGAAAATTTATGACGTCATTTTGATGCTTTTTTAAAGTAATTATTTGCATTATTTTTAATTATTTACGTTTTGAGGCAATCATGATTAAGTGATGTACGTTACAATTTGGTACAATTTTTACCATGACAAAAAACAAAATTCAAATAGATAGATTAGTCGTTAAACACTATTCAAGGCAAATAACAAATAAAATAAAAAGAAAAAAAGGATGCAATACAATGAAAATGGAGCTATATTTGTGCTGTATTGCAAAGTACAAGAACGAAAATGGAAAATACATTTGAGCTGGTAAAATTGAATGGAAATGATAGCATTGAAAGCTGCTAGTCGAAATCTCTGCCAATAATTGAATCGCACAATAAGGAAACCTCTATGGCTTTCACGAAGCCAACAATGGTTTTACTCCAAACTCGCTCCATTAGCGAATATTACTGTTTTAAATGACACATTTGTTTTAATTTGGCATAGTATTAGGTGGTTCAAATTGTATACGTATTGTTACAAAAATATAAAGTAATAAGACATAATGGATTGCTAAAAAAGTTACGTATCCAAATTAAGATTTACAAGGAGTAATGGTAAGACCTTTTCTCTTTCTTATATATTTAAATACTACGTGTGATAAACAATGAAACTAATAAATGGAGTGAAACAATGTGAATGCGATAGTATTACTCGCGAATGATACCTCTAGTAATGATTCACCCAATACTTCTAAGTAACCAGATATTATTACTTAGGCGAAGTACGGTAATTAATGACGATGTAAACAACAATCTCTCAAATAGCTCATAGGTTTAGTGTAAATAATTTGCTACTGAATGCTTTATGCTGTTGGTATATGTATTCAATTTATGACACAATGTAATATGTGATAATTTGGCAGTGGTTTTTAAATAGGGAAGCGCTAACTGATTGTTATTTTTTACATTAATCAGAGCAGAGAAAAATAATTAAAAAAATATTTCGTACATATCAATCCGCTTACGTGGTAAAGCAAGGACCAATGCCAATAGCATTGGCCCTTGCTTTATAAACCGTAGGCCGTGGGTTCGAATCCCGCGGAAAACGTTGGTTAAGACAATTTGGGCCGATTACCCAATTGTCTAAAAAGTAAGATGATCCATGCGTCAGATGGGCAAGTACAAAGTCGATTCCCCCACCAACCCGCTTAGTTTTTTTTCTGATGATCTCGTGCTCTGTGGATTAAATCTAGTGGAACATAACCAGGTGTAGGGAGGGGGGATGCCACTAGCACATATCCTCAGCGAGTGAATTAACTGCACCAAGGGCCCACAGATGGGTAGCCTCGGCTTGGGCCGTCACTTTATGACTCCCGTTAGCATGCTGAATCGAGGGCTGCTCAGGTTATAGCGTGAAGAGCTCTTACTAACATTACTACAAGTCCTGGGAGAAGAAGTGGCGCAAGAAACTCCAGCAATGTTCCTAAATAGCAAAGGATGTGTAAGTCCGATTTTATGAGTGGGTGTGTAGTTCATTACTAAGTTTTGGGTTCTGTGTGACTACTGCATGGGTGGTACCGTAACCTATTTTGCCTTTACTAAGTTCTTATACTTAACAAAAATACTGAGCATAGCCATCACGTTACCTGCGGCATCGATTTCCATCGCGGCATTATTAAAGCCGTCAAGATCCAAAGGATCCAGCGACTTCATAAAAAGTGAAGCATCTTGCTTAGTGCAGCCATTGCTATGGCTAGCATGCTGAGCGTTTGAGGCGGCAGCGGGCAGCTATGCGCTTGGAGTCGGCTCCAGCTTAGACGGTTGCCACGCGGGGCGGAAATGCTTGAATGGAAATCAACGCTTGGTTGATAGGTTGGATGGGTGGGAATGCGGTGCCTGGATAGTACGACTGGAGTTTATCCGGTCCAAAAAGAGCCGACTGATCCCATAGAGCTGTTCTACTTCATAGAACCTTAGTCCGCTCGAGAGTGACAAGACCCATGCCATTATGGTGTTTAGTGCGTGGGTGGTACATACGTTTTACCGAAAAAGTTCTGTGCTTTTATAGCTTCGGCTATCTTTAAGTATGGGATCTCCTTAGGCAATCCTTTTCCCTAAAGTAAGAGGTCACTTTCCGATGTTCATTAGGTGTAGTTAACTGAAGTTTGATCCTCTGATTGCTATCAGAGGCTTTAAAGTTGATGTTATCAATAGGGCCGAGAGAATCGCGACCTTTTTCTACGTCTCGAGGAGATATATGTGTGGGGTTCTTTTTCCTATTGGAAGCCTTGCCTGGGAAAGCGGGGCAGGGCGAAGAGCGGGGAGACGCCTGGATTCAGCGGGATGAATGGTAGGGGTGGATTGGCTCGACTGGTAAGTCGATGGTTTCCTGGCCTCGGAAAGGACGGGTGCTGGGGAAGTATGGACTTTGCGCTTTCTCTTGGATTCGACGATTTTAAAACCGTAGCCGTACGCGTAGCATCGCGTTGAGCACATGCATCCCGACGATGAGTTGACGCAACTTTTCCAACATAGCTTCTTGATACACGTATCCATACCAAAGCGGTCCTTTAAAGCCCGGTCATCCATCATCGTCCCGGTTTGGGACACGCATTTTACTAAAATATTAGTTGCGGCACTCAACGCAACTAACCTAAGGCCGTAAGGAATCCCTCCCGCCCTACCAGGCCCAGTAGGGAGGTGTTTTAATGTGATTTCATCCCATACACAATATTTGTTTATTCCTTTTATTAATCGCCTGACGTATTCATGAGTACCATAATATTGTTTATATCTACGCGGAGAAGCATTATTGAGTTATTTTTTCTCTATATATTTTATGCAATCTGCTTTGAACAGAGCGTATAATAAGTTAAGATATTCCTCTGGAAAAATAATTTCAACGTGGTCATTTTAATACTGAACAAAATACACACAGAGATATATACTCTTATAAATAGCGCAACTTTGACCTGAACTCGAACAATACTTTATTTATTATTCTGATACGTACTAAAACAGCAAAGTTGAAAATATTATGAAGTACGCAATACAATCTGAAAAAGTTTTATTAAAACACTTGAAGTTCATAAAGTGATACTTTTTATTACATATGTAAGTTATAACACTTGTAAATGACTTGTCGCTGCAATTTAGAAACAAGATCGGATATAAAAGACGGTCCTAAATCATAAATTGTGTCAAGTAAATTCTTACGATTTGCATAATTGAAAGCATTTGAAACAGTATTTTCTTATTTATGTCGCTAACAATGTTATACACATACACATGCTATATCGGAGGTTTAAAGAATGTCAGCGAACGATCTGCATTATAAATGACTGCATTTGCATAAATAAATGGAAGGCATGAGATGCTTTGTGAAAGTTTATTTTTAAGAAAAAAGTTTCTTTATGATACACTTATACATTTACAAATTATTTATGTTACAGACGCTTTATAGCTACGAGCATTGTCATAAGAGGCCAAGATGAAGTGTTACCCGTAATTGTAGATCTATGAATAGAATATTTCTCTTTTAATTTCTAACAGTTGTCTAATTTTAAAATGCATAGGAATGGTCTAATATTTCTATGTCATTATTAAACTTAAGATGAATGATTTAATTTAAGTTTTTTTAGGTTGGTTTATAATTAGTTGTAATTAGACTTATAAGAATGATGATTTTTTCTCAATTCATATTTCTGTCTATAAATTAAGGATATCTTTTTTATATTAGTTTACAAGAACACTGGAAAAAAACGTTGTATTAATTTTAACATTAAAACTACCATTCTAATATGAAAGCTAATTTAATCTTTTAAACGATTGTGTATTATAAATAAACTTTTAAGCGATTATTGTATGAATAGAAAGTATTAAAGGTCGTTCCTCACTGTCAATCACAACCTTGCCGAAGTCGATGTAATAGAAAGATAAGTTCTGAAATACGCTACAGTGAATTGGTTTCCCCAAACTGTCGTCGGTGCAGTTTTATATTATTTCTTCTAAGCAGATTTATATTGTAGCCTTAGAAATTTTCTTGTCTTTTATCCTACCGATAAATGATGTTATTGGTGTATTGGTGCGATAAAAAGCTGGAATAATGTATTTACCCACTCTGTGTGTAAAATATTTACCCTGTTTATAAAAAGGGATATCCTTTTAGGGCTTATTTCCTTCACCTTTGTCCTCCAAAAACGTGTAATTCGTGCAGTCTATAACCTGGGCCCCAAAGAATCACCAAGAAAGTTGTTCTCAGAAATAAAAATGATGACCGTTAGTTCTCAACACATATTTGAAAATTATATGTATTTACAAAAAAATAGTCATGATTTCCTAAGATATTGTGATGCACATGACATAGATACGAGGAAAAAATATAATTTAATTCTTCCAGTAACTAGACTGCGAAGAATAAGTAAGTCTTTTATGGGAAATTGTATACGATTTTACAAAAAAATCCCAGTAAACGTTCAGAATTTAACTATTAATAAAATTTAAAAGGTACTCAAGGAACGTTTATGTGTTAAAGGTTATTACGTTACTAAATATTTTTTAAATAATAACACAGCCTGGTAATGGAATGCTTTCCAGGTTTATATATATATATATATATATATATATATATATCGCACGACATAAGCTATTTACGCTAGGATTTTTATAAGTCAATTAAAATGTTATTCTTTAAAAATATTTAAACTGACAATAATGAATTATTACAAATTATGAGTTAAAATTACTTTTAATTATTATTTAATTTATAGGATAGTAAATTATTTACACCTAAATTATAATTGTTTTGTAATTTCTTGATTGATAAAACTGATTGTGATATTTGCAAATAACAGACTAAACCAGTTTTTGTAATAGTCATACTGGACTACTCCCACCCTTGATTTTGCTATAAACACGAGAGGTAAGCACTGCACGAGGCCGCCCAAAAAGAAGAGCAAAAGTAGGGCCTCCCCGGCAACATCCGATCCATCGCCGACACCCGATCCACCTACAAAAGCGCCGAAAGCCTCGGCGAAAATACTATCGGCCTCTAGGCCATCCACTTCAGCCCCAGAGTCAACCCCAACCCCTCATGGCAAACCATCCCAGCCACCTCACGGTCAACTCCTTCTGCCACACCAAGCCCGCTGCTTCACAGCAACCAACCGCTGCCTCACAGGGACAAAAAACCTCTGCCGATCCGATTAGGTTTGTCAAAAGATAAATGGGCAGACTATCGTTCCGCGCTGTCCAATAAATACAAATACACCGCGGCAGACTCCCTCCAGAGAATAAAACTCCAATTCGAAAACAGTGACGCACATCGTCAAGTTACGTCGTATCTCTTAAAGATCTACTTTTATGATCATACATACGCACTCCCGGAAGAGCGCATACTTTGGATAGTCGTCAAAGGACTGCCGAAGGACATGCCCACCGGGGGCATATATAACTTAATCAAGGAACAAACATCCCAATCCACTCGGCCTCCCGCCTCACCCATCCATAAACTAAAATACCATTCAATGTGGTCCTTCTGACCCTTAAACGCTAAACCGAGGGCAAAAAAGTGCACGACCTACACCACATCTGCGACATAAGTCGCATTACTTTCCATGCGCCACACTCTCATGGCCTCCCAGCGCAGTGTCACAAGTGCCAAATATACGGGCACTCGGCCTCCAACTGTCACGTACGCCCTGCGCTGCGTTAAGTGCCTTGGTGACCATGGCTCTCCCGACTGTTCTAGACCTAGAGATAAAGAATTACTGACAACTTACGAACCACCGGCATGTGTAAACTGCCAGGGCACTGGCCACACGGCCAATTACCTCAGTTGCCCCAAAGCGCCCAAGCGCAAGCCACCACCACCCTCACCCGTTCTAAGGCGATCTATTCCGGGGTGGCAAATCCCTTCAAGCGCTCCGCGTATTGCTCCACAGTTTGCTAGCAACTTGGAAACTTTAGCCGGACAGATTGACTTCGCAGAGCTCGATCGCGTTACCGTGGAATTCGACGCCGTCATCGGAAACTTCGGAGCCCGCTTTTCCATACTTCGCAATTACCGCAGATCAGAGGACCGAAATAGCAAATTTTCTTAGAGAAAACGACATAGACATTTTACTAGTGCAGGAGACATTCCTAAAACCCGGTAGAAGCGATCCGAAAATCGCTAATTATAACATCATGAGAAATGATCAGACCAGCGTTTCACACGGTGGCACGCTAATTTATTAGAAAAGGTCACTGCACTGTGTAGCAATCGACACGCCGTCGACGTTAACGCATTTAGACGCCTCGGTCTGTAGGCTAGCCATGACAGGACATGCGCTTATTACAATAGCTTCTACACGGTAGGTAAATCGTACCTACCGTGTAGAATCACATCCAAAATTTACAATCCGACTTCAAGACGCTATTATCCCTAGGAGGCGCCGTCATTCTGGCAGGCTAATTTAATAGCAAGCTCACCCGATGGAACAGCCACTCAATAAACTCGCGAGGCATAGCACTAGATGCTCCAACAGATATATTAAGTTTCAGTGTCGTTGAACCGCTTAAGCATCTATCTACGCTACGCTCTTTCCACAAATGGTAGGCCGCAGATCAGACGGGCTTAATATTGCCCTCCTCAAAAACGTCAATCTCATCTCTCTCGGATCATCGTCCATACATCCTTAAATTAGGACCCCCTGACTCCCAGAACATCATTACCAAAAACATAGTCGATTGGCGCAAGCTCAAGTCTTAGCTAGAATGCACTAGCTCACCACATCTAGATGCCATTCCTCAAGTCCTGCACAGTGCTAATAACGCGAATCTCACTGTTCATACGCTCACAAGACACGTTCAAAGTGTTGTCGAGGCCTCGTCAAGGTAAGTGCCAGTGGAGAAGAACCCCCGCTGGGCCTTGCCAAACGACATAAAGAACCTTGCAAGAGGGGTGCGATTCGCGCCTATGATTGGTATCCAACCGAGCGGAGCCGAAGACAGCTACGCGCCCTTGAACATCAGTCCAAGTAAGCATGGCTGAATTCAGAACTGCTTGCTGAGCTGAACGATCGGTGAGATACAGATCTCAAACCACGGAAAGCTCCGTATATCAAACCGCGTTTTTAATAATTATACGCGCGGGTAATTTTCCAAACACATTTAAGGACGCTGAAGTTATAAGGTTCTTTAAATCCGGCAAACCACCTGCACTACCCACTTCCTACCGTCCAATTAGCCTCCTCAAAGGCTTTTTTTTTAAATGTATTTACAATTAGTTATGTATTAAAATTTTTTTTTATTGTGAGATAAAGGATTGTTATTACATCTTTTGCACATGAATATTGCTTTGATTTTAAAAATGTGGTAAAAGATAATTGTACGATGTTGTATTGTGATTCTTTTGACCTTTTTAATTATCCTGTAAATTTTTAGTTATAGGAATTTTCTTTTACAAAATTTAGTTACCTTTGATGCTTCTAATTTCAAAATGCTTAAAATACATTTGATTTATCCGAACAACTTGTATTTCTTTTTCTGCATAGAAATCCTAGTAAGTACGATATGATACAAATTAACCCATTAGTTTTAACGAGTATTATCATAACGTAAAGTAAAATAATTTAAATACTTTGGTTTTTCTTTGCCCCGCCTCTGTAACATTCTGATCTTATTTTCCACGTAGGAAAGCTATTAGTTACTGTTACAAATGACGCAACCGTATCGAGGCTTATTGCTATACTGCATAGAGCTGCAATGGAGAAATCACGGTGACTGGGATAGATCTAATAGAATGTCTATTATTATCAATAAGCTAAACAAGTTACTTTTATAAGTATCACATATCTATTTAATATTGGTGTTAATGGCATAGTCTTTAACAAGTTTTAGATATGGTGATTTACTATTTTAGCAATGCAACCATTTGATTTATAGACTCGTTAATATTTGAGACAATAATGTCTTATAAAAGTATCTCATTTTTGAAAGTCGGTGAATCGATTAGACTCACGATGGGGCGTAGGTGCCAGTTGAGTTTTTGTATTTTTGGTAGACCATATATTTTAGGAGATTTTGGATTTAAGGGACGCAGGTGTTTTTTATTCTCTCCATGTGACAACGTACTTAGAATCTTGTTTAATTTGGCAGTACAGGCTGTCAGATTATAATTAATCTTCTTATAATTACGAGTATCACTAACCAGTTCAGTAACTTTCTGTTCATATTCCGCCGCATCTAATACAACGGTTGCGTTGCCCTTGTCTGCCGGTGAAAGTTTAATTTCAGAACTTAACTTAGTGACTTTATGTTTTAGTCGGCGTTTTATTTTTTCTTTTGTTCGTGTTTCATCACATACTAAATAAAATTGTACGTATTTTACGTCTTTGAAATAATACCTCTCTTTAAATCATAGTAAAATTACAACATGTATTTGCTTAAGCTATCCGTCATACGTTTACATATTCAGAAATGTAATAAATTAACACACCCTGCGCTGCATGCACAAAACTTTTCGGTTAAAAATAAATTTTGTTACTGTTATTTAAAAGCGAACAATAATAACCGGCTTTTAATATAACAATTAATAAATTCTTTGAAATATAAGTATGTTTTTCTAGAGTTAAGATTAAAAATATTTAACGTAGTGTAGGACGCCTGGTGGCAAGATGGAGAGACGACATTCGCAAAGTGGCCTGTGTGGCACGGATGAGAATGGCCGAAGATCGGAAGCGATGGCATGCATTACGGGAGTCCTATATTAAGCAGTGCACTATCACAGGTTGATAATGATGATGATAAATATAGAACAACCTTAGTTTTAGAATCCTGTTAAGTGTAAAAAAAATTATAAGCAAATAAAAAAAATTAAAAAATTTATATTAATATATAGTAATAAATTAAGCTAAGAATTAATAAACTTAGTCAAACATTAAAGGGCAAATTTAGAGTGTCTTAACATTGAGTGCTTGTTAAAAAAATTAAGATATTTTCTAGGGAAATGTTATAAATATTTTAATAATCCTCTAAAAGAGGTTAAAAGGCGCCAAGCTAAGATTTTATTCTTAAGTTATATACAAAATCTCTAAAAGGATTTCTTTGGAATTAATAATATATGAATAAGATGAACATTTTTAAAAATGGAAAAAGTCTTTTTTTATATTTTTCTTATCATAATGGTATTATTCAAATCTAGTCCCATTTACTAAACATTTTTTTTAATGGCATACGCAGGCAGACGAGCAGTCGGGCCACCTGATAGAAAGTGGTCACTGACGCCTAGTGGTATCGCGAACGCACTGCCTACCGTGAGACATAGGGTGTTAAGTCTCGCTTACCCAGTAAATACGCACGCTACAGTGCCCTTCAAACTGGAACACAGCAGTGTTTTTACACTACTGCTTTGTGGCAGAAATAGGCACCGTGGTGGTACCCACCCAGAAGGTCTCCTGAGAAAAAGGGGGCCTACTACCGGTATCTTCTTTCAAAGAATAATAGATTTAGCAAAAACTTGTTTTGAATAAAATGAGATATAAGATGATGGCGTGGCGAGATGCACGCATATATACGTTATTAAAAAATAGACAATTATCCTATTTAACAATCAAATTAACTTTACCACTTTCAGTTTTAGGCGTTCTATTTTGAGGTTCAAGAATTAATAATTGAATAATAATTGAATTTAAGATAATAAAGTGAATTTACAAATTTGTTTAAATGATTAACTTTAGGTACGCTTCACTGCAAACGACATAATCTTGTCAATTCTTACATGAAATGGATGAATCGAACGAGATCACATCTCCTTCTGTAAGTGTAGTATGGCGCACATAAAAGTACTTGCCATTTTATTTTTATGCTACATACTAATAAAAATACAATCACAACTTTTTTTTTATTGCATACTCAGGCAGACGAGCAGTCGGGGCCACCTGATGGAAAGTGGTCACCGACGCCCATAGACATTGGCCATACCAACGCGCTGCCTACCGTGAGACATAGGATGTTAAGTCTCGTTTACCCAGTAATTACGCTGGCTACGGTGCCGTTCAAACCGGAACACAGTGGTTTTTTCTACTTTGCGGTAGAAATAGACACCGTGGTGGTACCCACCCAGACGGTCCCTTGTAAAAAGGGGACCTACCACCGGTGACTACCGATGGTACAATGATTGGCCTACATGGTTTCTTAAGGTAAATACTTAGAACTCAGTGCGTTTTTGTGTTCTCTTATCAATATAAATTACTTTTTATCTAAATCTTTATTTTTATTTTATCGTAAACGATTAAAAATAATTCAATACATAATAATAAAGTTATAAAATTTTATGTTGAACTTAGATAACTTATAGATATTTGAATTTGAGTTTGTAATAGGTATGTTTCAGCAAAATATCATATTTGAGAAATAAGCCTGATGGTATTAAGGTATTATCTTTAGTAAAAATTAATAATCTGCTATGAAATTCTGACAACATCGAGTACTAGTGATAGACTGGCATTTTGACAGACTTCGTTTAGAACATGGACGATGTTTTCAATTTATTCTATGCTAAAGTTTGGATTCTTGATGAGGTAAAATTTGAAGAAAAAAATAATTTAAAGTCAATAACATAAGGTATAAGCTCCATTGATAGTTAGTGAATGCAACATAAAAGCATTTATTATATAGCTGCTTAATTTCTGTACGTGAAGCAATTTCTAAGGTCCATTAAGGTATATTTTTAAAGTCGAACAGAAAATATAACTTGTAATTTTGTGATGTACACATGTGCGACATCAAATTTTTATAGCAAGTACATTGCTTAAGCTTTACTTTGCATCTGTACTTAGAACACCTAGTTTTTTAAAGGCTAATATATTTTTTACATAAAATTAATTACGATGCTAGATGGACCGTGATATGTAGTTATATTAGTGACAAAACCACCGAAGTTTTCTCCACAAATAACTATAGCAAGGCGAAAACATGCAACTATTAAGAGTTGATTTATTCTCAAAGTAATCGACTTCGGTGTCATCTTTTGTCACAGTTTCTGCAATAGCATTTTCATTATTCAAGGAGAGTGTAATGCTTTTTACATTAAATAAATAAATTTTCATTTAATCAAGGACACTAATGAAAAACACTAAAAAAATTAATGAAAATTTCTTTGTGTATAAATAATAAAGTCAAAATATTTAAACAAACATTTCAGCTGGTCGATATAAGGCTTCATGAAATGGAATTATAATTTCATTCATATCATCCTAATTTTATAAAGTAATATATAGGGCATTTCACGTCAAGCAGACATCCAAAAACATATGAAATCGTGAATTTTGTTTATACTCTGGTTTCTTATACTTCTGGTAGACCTGGATGTATACACTAGATTTTTGTTAATAATTCGTAAGATAATTTGCTGGTAAGCTTTTACTTTAGGATAGTTATGACTCAAACGTGTGGTTAGTTTCCTGAATATTAAAAAAACGCAACTAAGTATAATTTAGATAACAATACCTCAAACATTGTTTGAATCAACGTCTGAGTTCCTAGAAAAATATAAATGAGAAAACAAGCAGAATTGTTTTATGATCTACTTGAAAATCAAGCAATTTCTAATAACCTTTTTGAATTCCCCACTTTCATGAACACTAATCTGAGCCTATTTAAAGCCACTGCATAAACTACTTAAATCTTCTTAAGGTGTTTCATTATATATTTTTTTGTAAGTTGTGGTCTTTCTTTCATAAAACAGACTTTTATTTTTATAACCACACTGGTTAAATATTTTTTAGCCTATTATGTCCCACAGCCGGGCAAAGGCCTCTCTTCGCTTTGACCATTAATCTCTTTTGCTAGATATATAAGAAGTCATATGGTAATAGTACCTGATTACGAATGAACTGAGTACTGTTCTTATGTAATAAAATTCTAACACAACTGCATTTTGTTTACATATACATATCTTTGATAAGTTATAATGAATTTATTGTGGATAAATGCTCGACAAGGAATGCAGTTAAGTGGAAAAAGTTAACATTAGGTGCCTCTGCCGAAACATGAAAACGGTATTGGAAGTGGGTGGACTGGCGCCTTAAAAAGCTGCAACCGTCGATGCCAAGAAGACTTTTTTTTACTGTCGGGAAATGACTACGCATACCCTTCTTCGCGGGGGCTAAAACGAATTATGCTGGACTGGCACCGACTAAAACAATCACGTGGTTCCTTCGTGGCGCCTTAGAGATGGGATCACAGGAACTCTTTGGTAGTCTTCTGCGACCCCACCAGCGCTAGTCGCCAAAGCAGCCTCATCTCGGCCCTACGGCCTGCCTCTGGGCGCGTTGAAACTGACGCGCCCTTTATATCCTCGACCCCTATACATACTAAGTAACAGACTCCCCCGAGTCTATTGCAAGGGGCCATGGGAACACGGAGCCCAGCCCATTCGGGGATAAAACTCCCGCGGAAGGCGACGCGATCGATGACACTATGCCAAATGTCCCCTCCTCCCACGGCCCTGCGGTGCAGCGGTGCAGCCACGCTAAGTCGCAGAGGATAGGGAGAGCGGCCTACGGAATACCGACACTCCTCTTCCCTCGCGACTCCTCCTTGGTTGCGAAAGACAGGAAGGGTCGCACACCTACCTCCTGCAACTCGCCCCTCGCACCCGCCTAGGCTCATGCAATGAGGGCTTATTCAGCCCACCTGGAGGAGCCTCCTCCACGGCCAGAATTATACCACAGGCCGGCCTCTTAGATTCCTCGCGGCTGAGCAGGCCGTAGGTACTCAGCCCTACCGCTACGACAAAGCAAGAACCTGTTCGGGGGGACGCCATGAACACTAATCCAACAGTGCTTCGAAACCGAGGGATTCGATACAGGGTGTCTTTTAATTGTGATAGCACAAATTTTTGTCATTAAGCTGAACTTAATTTAGGCCTGCGGAATTTGCTATTATAATTTACTAATTATTTAAGAAGAGATTTTACTGAATCTCTTCTTCAGTCACCAACACTCATTGAGATAGACAATACCAAATTGTATTAATTGGATATCCATCTGAATAATTTCTAAGGTAGCCCGTAAGATCGAAATTTCTCAACAAGTGCGCCATGCCAAACCCTAATGAAGGCTTCCGCCATGGCCACCCCTTTTACGGTACACATGTTTTTTATGATGCATTACAATATTAAATCCTACTCGGTCAATTTAATAAAATGGGCAATATTATATTTAAAGACAGATTACATAATATAATACAGAGAGATTAATAATTATTAGATTAATTTAAAATACATTATTCATCACACAGTCTTTTTTCTATCTTAAATATCGAACTCACACTTTGTACAGTTTGCGTCACTGACCACTGAAAAAGATGGGTTATCTAGACTGCACTGAAATAAAATATTATATTATGTTATAGAAAGTACCAATTTATTTTTCTCCTATAACTTTTTATCACTATTTCTCTCCTCTTTATTGACACCGTTCTTCTCGCATGGAAACTAAAAAAGTGTAATAAAAGCTGTTCGTTAATTATTTTTCCTAACAATAAATAGAATAATGCCTTAAAATATTTTACGACAACTCCTGTATGAATGTCGTAAAAATCTTATCGATGCTTACTAAAAAGAGTTTAATAGCAGAGGGTAAAGATTTCTTTATTATAATTCGCTCTAAGGCTTAAACCGACTTTTTACATGCCCATCCGACGCATGGATCATCTGACTTTTCAGACAAATGGGTGATCGGCCCAAATTGCCCTAACCAACTAGGAAACACCAATGAAAATTTGTTGAGTCCCCGCAGGCTTCGAACCCACGACCTCCGGATTCTAAAGCACACGCCTATACCACTAGGCTACGGAGGCAGTTACCCACCAACCCGCATTGGACCAGCGTGGTGGGATACGGTCCAAAAACCTTCTAATGGATAGGGGTGTATTAGGGTAGGCCTATGTCCAGCAGTGGACTATCAAAGGCTGATGATGATGATGAATACCGGATTATATTAAGCTTTTTTTACGTGTTTATATGGTTCTGTAGTAAAAATCATGCAGTAGGGATTTTTACTACATTCTACTCCAATCTAGACGTAGGGTCGTTACGTCACTAAAGAAAGTAGTTAAGAAATGAAACAAAACCAATTATGTGGATGGCGTCACTTGTTTTAAAAGTAGTTATTTTTATAGCTTAATATTTTTTATTTAGCTACTTTACATACATACATTTCCCAACTATACGGTTACTACGGTTACTGTATAAACATACGTTTCCCAACCATACGAAACGAAAAAACAAAACTGTTTTGTTTTTGTAGCTTTGCAATTAAATCAATAAATATTTTTTTTTGTATAATTTACTTCGGCTTAGAATTATAATATGTTTTATTGATTGATTGGTGTCTCCCATGAAACTATGATTTGAATAAAAATATTAATGCGGGCTCACTTAAAACTTAATATTATTGTTACTATGACGATGGTTGATATTTACTGTTTAATTACATTTTATATGTAATCATTTTATTTCTCGTTCATATACATTCAGTCAATTTGTTTGTTTGGCTATTTAGACAAAAACCTCCATTTTGTTTCATTTTACTTTTGATTCAAATCACTGCTGGTTTTCCAGAATCGCGACGCTTGAATTTGTTATCTATATGTATACGTTTACGAATGATAGTTAAACAAGCACAGAGCACGCTCTTTCGGATTTATTCATGTCAGCTGCTCTCGCTTACTCGAAAATTTTGAACTACCATCTGTCTCGCTCAGCCAGTCGATTATAATTAAATATATAAAAAGATATATATAAGGCCACGGTGTCTCCTGGGACCCAGAAGACAACATGGCCATGTAGGAAAACCTTTCCTAAATAACGACCTTAAGACAGAAAGAGACTGACATCTGACCTAGATAAAAAATAGTGAAAACAGCAATCGATAGATGGATAAATCTTTAGTAAATTTTGTGGCAATGACGACCTATGGCGACAAGCAACAGGCGCTAAAAAAACTTTGGTAATCTGAAAAATGTACTTGCTTTCCAACTTAATTACCCGCTTCAATATTAAATAGCTAAATATTAATTTATATATTAATTTGTGCTACATGACTTTTTCCAATACCTATATTAACTATTTAAATACTAACTTTGAACTACCTAATGGAGCACTTATATAAAATATTTGACTACTTTTTTCTCCTTGCCGCAACGCACTTACAATATATAAATTGTAATACTCGCCGATGAATAAATAAGTCGGACAATCTTTTAGTTAAAAATAGAATGTTATTTTAAACATTAATTGCTTTGAAAGCTTTTGAAGTACTGTAAGCATAACCTTAACTAGGGCCTTTTCGAAACAATTTTGTCCAAGAATAAATATTTTCCAAACTTATTATCATTCACATTACACATTACGTTTTTTTTAAACTTTAATTACATAACTGGCGATAAATGGCTGCAGGTATCTCTGTCATATCTTGTGTAGAAAACAGAAAATATGAACGTAATTTCAAATTAATTTTTTTTTACTAAAATTTAAGAAGAAAATATGTAGATTGGAGAAAAACTAACATAATGTATGAGTTGAACTAAGTAAGTAACTCGAACGTTAATCCATGATATGTGTTTTCGTACTAAATTAATTAAAATGTTGTTTCAATGTAATACAAAAAATAGCGTTAAGTATTAAACAAACATTTTATTGTACACATAATGTATAGTGTATGTACCTTAAAATTACAATCAGTGTTGTGCCGCGAAGCAGTAGTGTGAAAACACTGCTGTGTTCCGGTTTGAAGGGCACCTGTAGCCAGCGTATTTACTGGTAAACGAGACTTAACACCCTATGTCTCACGGTAGGCAGCGCGTTGGCGATACAACTGGAATTGCCAATGCCTATGGGTGTCGGTGACCACTTTCCATCAGGTGGCCTGACTGCTCGTCTGCCTGCGTAAGCCAAAAAAAAATATCTATTATTACCTTTACTGAGTACTGCCTCCGTAGCCTAGTGGTATAGGCGTGCCTTAGAAACTGGAGGTCGTGGGTTTGAATCCTGCGGGAATCAACAAATTAATTTTTTTTTGCTAAAATTTAAGAAGAAAATATGTAGATTGGAGAAAACTAACATAAATGATGAGTTGAACTAAGTAACTCGAACGTTAATCCATGATATGTGTTTTCGTACTAAATTAATTAAAATGTTGTTTCAATGTAATACAAAAAATAGAGTTAAGTATTAAACAAACATTTTATTGACACATAAAGTATAGTGTGAGTACATTAAAAACTACAATCAGTGTTTTGCCGTCTTTTAAGTTATAATTTCACATAACATATAACATTTTGTAAGGCCTAAGCAATGGCAAATTGAATTAAAAATAAATCTATTTAGTTATAAGTTAATCATCGTTATAATCATCCTGTGTTATTCCACTGCTGAACAAAGGACCCTTCTAATTCACGCCTTCTCTAAGTAGGTTGTTTTAGACCGTATCCCACCACGCTGGTCCAATGCTGATTGGTCGGTGGACCGACTTTTCACATGCCCATCCGACACATGGATCATCTTACTTATTAGACAAATAGGTGATCGGCCTAAATTGTCTTAACCAACTAGAAAACAACTATAACACAAAGTTGTATCCCCGTAGGATTCGAACCCACTACTTTCGGGTTACAAAGTAAGGGCCAATACCGCAAGACCACGGAGGTGGTTAAACTTATTATAATATATTTTAAGTTAATATAATTTATCATTATATACAAAGCGTTTCAGTCATAAACTAATTTATAAGAACATTAAAATCATTAATCAACTTAAAACTGAACATGATAAAGACGATCCTTCTCTGGAAAGGACAGTGATCGCTTCCAGGGATAAACAATATAAATGTGATGTCATTAGCCCAAGTTGCTAAAGCGTAATAGATCAATAAATAAATTTTACGATGTTATAAAATGGTTTGGAATATGCTTATTTAGTATTTAGTTATGCGATTTTTTTTGGAGATTTCTCTAATGGAGGACGCGTACGTTAGGGAAGGTCGTTAGGTCCAGCAGTGGAGTCACACAAGCTGATGACGTATGTATGTATGTAAAGACAACAAATTAAGAAAATGATATATTGTATAATATTATGTAAAATTAATACGAATTGGGTTAATAAAATATTTATTCCTTGAATTTTTTCACGGATGTGAATTTAGTCGCTAAATAACTGTATTTCCTTATATTTATTTGGTAGTAAATGATGATGTAAAGATTTTTGATTTAATCGGTCGCATTTTAAGCGATAATTTTTCTTCTGACATGATGAATAATTTACATAAACAAAAACAATTGGAACTAAGTAACTTTTTGTATAAATATTTCTTTTTTCTCTTTTTATAAGTCAGATGTCAGATCTTATATTAATAAACGATTATTATTAATAATAATGATCGTTTATTTATATGAATATCTATTATTACCTTTTACTGAGTACTGCCTCCGTAGCCTAGTGGTATAGGCGTGTGCCTTAGAAACTGGAGGTCGTGGGTTCGAATCCTGCGGGGAATCAACAAATATTCATTTTTGTTTCCCAGTTGGTTAGGGCGATTTGGGCCGATCACCCAATTGTCTGAAGAGGAAGATGATCCATGCGTCGGATGGGTATGTAAAAAGTCGGTCCACCCACCAACCCACATTGGACCAGCGTGGTGGCATACGGTCCAAAATCCCGTAGTGGATGGGGGTGTATTAGGGGAGGCCTATGTCCAGCAGTGGATTATTACAGGCTGATGATGATGAGTACTTAGTTCAAATAAACTTAAATGACACAAAACATCCAACACTACGTTTGCCGAGGCTTTGCAAACGTAGTGTAGGACGTCTCTCGGCGAGATGGAATGACGATATTCAAAGGTTTATCCGGTGTGGGCTGAATGAGAATAGCTGAAGATTGCCGGTGGCATGCAATAGGGGAAGCCTATACCAGGCGGTGGACTGACACAGGCTGATGGTGATGATGATGGTACAAAACATACGTCTTAAAGCGTTTAGAGGAAAGCTTTTGATTGCATTATTCTTCTCACCTGATCACTGAAGAATACCGTAAAATCTATACGGTAGTATTGATATTAGAAAATTCTAATAATTCAATTCGCATTTCGTTCGTCCGTTGAATCAATATTTTGTAGGTGGCAGGTCCCCTTATATAGGGGGCCCTATGACGAAGTGTAGCATCCTATATCTCGCTTAGGCAGCCCATTGGTACCCTTGGTATTGCCGCTGTCCATGGGCGTAGGTGACTATTTTCCATCAGATGACCCAACTGCTGGTCTCCCTTCGTCAGCAATAAAACAAAATTTGCACACCCGTTGCGCCAAAGTTTTAAATTACCATTGATCTTTACCATCTGAAAAACTTAACACTAGCCATAAACTATCTCTTTAACTATTGTGATTACACCACAATAATGATAACACAACACAATAAAAACCTATAAAGATCTAAATAAAATATTACTGTTATGGCGTAGGTATTGAGACTACAAAAGAAAACTGCTAGGGAGTAATATTTTATTTCAACGTTCGACTTTAATCCCCTATATACTAGCTATTACCCAACCACATCAAATAGCGGGGTGCATTCAAATATAGTTTCATGGCTTCATCTTCGACAATGAAAAATTATTATATAAAATTTCATCTCTTAGATCAACCCTTTGAACCAATTTTGTGGCAATTATCAATACGATATGTCCTTTCTTGGATTTTATTTTACTTTTCATTTTTTTTTTTAGTATTCTACGTACATATCAAATTTCATTAAAATCGGGTCAAATGTTTAGATTGTTAAGACGGACAGACAGACAGCCAGAGTTACTATCGCATTTATAATATTATTGTATAAATAGAATAGAATAAATAGAACTGTCTCCGTAGCCTAGTAGTCTATTTCCAAGGGTATTTTCCCAAATACTTGGAAGGATGCTGAAGTTATACGGTTTCTCAAACCCGGCAAACCACCTGCACTTCCCAGTTCACATCGTCCCATTCATCGCTCAAGGGTTTCGGAAAAATATATGAACGTCTTGTCCTAGCCCTAGGATTCGATAAAAGGATTAAGTCAAGCCAAGTGAGGAGTGCCCCAGAGAGGTTATGGTGAGTAGCCTTGAGAGGCAAAATATGGAAAGCACTTGACTCAACTAGGTGGAGGAGTTTACGGGTACGTGGAGAATTTGGAGCGAGGAGGTTCGTGTTGAAGTCGCCCATGATAACATAGTGTGCATACTCTGAACCCAAAGATTCTAATACCAGTTCAAAGTCGGTGAAATAATCCGTATTTGGGGGACAGTACACAACAGCAACCACTAATTTGGCACCTTGAAGCGTTACTTCTAAAAATAGAGGCTAAGATTTTGTATGGGAGATCTGACCTAAGATAGCTACGCCTCGCCCACCTTTACCTAAACGGTCATTACGAATGAGAACGTAACCAGTAAGAGAATACAAAGTGGAAGGAAGATGCGGTTTTAACCAACTCTCTGAAATCAAGATGGCATGCACATTAGAGTCGGAGAACCCTTCACTTAGATCGCTAAAATGACTCTGCGCGTTTAGGTGACAAATGTTTACTAAGCTATTTTGGGTTTTGGGAAATGTGCTATCTAAAAACTCTCCTAATGACTCACCTATCGAATTAAAACTATCGCTACTACTAGAGGTCAAAGATTCATTTGCTGAATAATATGAATCTTCATCATCAATATCAATCATAATAACAAATATAAATAATATATATAACATAAAATAATAATACTATTTAAATATAATGCTTAACAATTGGTGGAGCAACAATCATTTCTGCACCACCCGCCAGCCTCACAATTAATAACAAAAGAAAAAAAAATTACAAAATAAAAAGAAAAAGAAATAAAGACTTAACTAAAACTTAATTGCATAACATTGATAACAACAGATTTTTTAAAACAAATTAAAAATATGTAACATAAAATAATGATAATAAAAAGAAAACGGAACGCACCCAAATTAAATCAACAATAGTGACAACCATCAGACGTCAAATTGAGTATGACGTTATTTATTGTTTACCCGTTCATTGTTAATTTATAATAACAATACAAAATTTTACTTACTTAGACTAGTAGGCGATAATACAAGTTATTAAAAGTGAAAATAAGTTTAAACGACGGACATATGAAATTAGAAATACAGATATAAATAAGAAATAAATGGGTTATAAAAAAAAACAAAAATTATGAAAATTTAACAAACAACTAATCAAAATGTAATATAAACTAAAGTTATGGGCAAGCAGTGAAACTTATCAAATGATGAACCATTATTATTTAAACTAATATACATTTAAAATGATACTAAAAAGACTAATATAATAAGATAAAAATTGCATTAAACAAAACTATAACTGCTTCCATTTTATGTTTTAGTGGGCGACTTCGTTGAGGCTTGTGGCCACTTGGCGATAAGGACAGTGAGCTCGTCAGTGGTGGTCATTTTGTGGATGCCCTCAGAAGTTTTCACATGTATAATTCCATGGTGTGTCCACACCAATCACATCCCAAAATGAAGGTGGGCTTTAACAAAAACTGTTTGTCTTACATAGATATTGCTGAGCCCTTAAGCTTAGTCTTGGCCCTCCAGACATCATTTTTGATAGCCACATTAGTAAACCTAATTAATTTGGGCCTCTGTTGTTGTTTGCCGGGGACCCCTAGTCGATGGCATACTTTTATGTCAGATAAAGATATGTTATTAAGTCCTACATTTTTATGACATATGCCTAGAATCATTTTAGAACAATCTTCCTTCTCTTTTTCAGCAACCCCAGAAACAATTAGAGCCTTTCTGCGGCTGTGTGTGTCCAGGTTGTCTACCTGTTTGAAGCATTCCTTAATTTGTTCTCGGAGTAATTTGAGGATACCAAAAATTAGCTCCCTAAAGCTACGGAGCTCTTCTGCAACTTTGGCCACTGTGTCTTTGGAAGACCCTGCATTAGAAATCTGAGACTGCAGGTCATTAAGTTTTTCGCCAATATTTTCCTCAAGGCGGTTTTGAGTGTTAACTATATACGACAAATTGGACATATTGCTCAAGTATATTGTGAATTATTACCAAAGTGATGTGTATGAAGTAGGCTGGCAGGTGGTGATTCAAAGTTATGATTGGAAATTACATAAGTCTTGGTGTTTATGTAAGTATCACTCAAAATAAACAATTTTAACCAATAATAAACTTTTTTTTACACTAAATTGCTAAATATTTTAATAAAAAATGAGGAGCGATTTTTCAGAACGTGTTAACTTTTTCGACACCTACCCACGAAAAGAAATTAGAGTCAGCTTAATACGAGGCCATCACACGGGAGCGCTTTTCTTCGACGTGGCGAAGGCGTTCGATAAGGTATGGCACGAAGGGCTTATATACAAGTTACATAAGCTCGGCGTGCTCGACCGTCTCGTACTCATCATACGAGACTTCCTCGGGAATCAAACGTTCCGATACCGCGTAGAGGGAACTAAATCACTACCTCGACCGGTCCGCGCCAGCGTACCCGAAGGGTCCGTATTACGCCCAGTCCTGTTCACTTTATACACTAATGATATCCCACAGCACCGTCTTGTAGACATCGCCTTATTTGCAGATGATACTTGCATATATTCAACCAGTAGATGTCCTATCCTTGTTAGTTAAAGACTCCAATCCGCGGCCAATATCCTAGGGGAATGGTTCCGGAAATGGAGAATAGAAACCAATCCTTTCAAAAGCGCGGCCATTCTGTTCACGTGACGAAGACCTTGCCTTCCTTCCAATGTCCAACTCCTAGATTGCCCTATCCCTTGGGTCAAACAGACCAAATACCTCGGGGTAATCTTAGATAATTCCTTAACATTCGGCCCGCACATTACGCGGGTCAAAAACAAAGCGGCATACGTCTTAGGTCGACTCTTCCCATTAATCAATACAAAAAGCAAGTTATATCTGCGCAATAAGGTGTAGCTATACAAGACAGTCATACGTCCTATTTTAACATACGCCAGTCCCGTCTTTGCACATGCAAAACAAACACACATTGAAAAGCTTCAAGTCCTGCAAAACAGATTCATGCGCAGGGCCACTGGTGCGCCGTATTACCTGCGCAACGTTGACCTGCACCTGGATCTGAAATTGCCCACAATCAAACAGTACCTAAAACAAGCTTCTATCCAATATTTCGACTCGGCTTCGCAACATTCAAACGAACTAGTTCAGAGCGCCGCCGCTTACGAACCAACAATTTAATTAGCTAAAAACGACATCCATCGAAGAGCGCGAAACGCGATTACAGATCCGGACGATGAGATAACGATCGTGCAAGCACGTTTTAACTCACAGAGACGCAACACATTTTGCCATCTTTCGCAAAGTAAGATGATACAGGCAATTGGGTGATAAGCCTAAATTGGCCTATCCAACTAGGAAACAACAATGAAACATTTGTTGAGTCCCCGCAGGATTCGAACCCACAACCTCCGGTTTCTAAAGCATACGCCCATACCACTAGGCTACGGAGTATGAAATAGTAAACATAATTAATTAAAATGAGTTTAACGGATTTTATCGTGTGTATTTCCATATTGAATTATGTTTTAACGTAGAAAGTCTGAGGCATCAGCCGTCTTTTGCTATTGCGGAAGGGAGTTTACCAGACTTCGTGTTATTTCGTATATCTGTTATTTCGTCGTCCATGATACCGTATTTACAATGGTTGGGCCGGTAATAGATATTAATCGGGACTCAAGCTTAAGTTGAATAATGTTTCAAGTGATCTTAAACAATTATCCAGGAAAGAACTACATATTTAAAGTTTTTTATGTAATATATTAACTATATATCATTCACCTAATGTTTATATACTTATATTCTTGCTATGTTTTGAAAAGTTATTACACAATTTAGTAATAGCTTTTACTATTAAATTAATGCTTCAGTAAAAGGTTGTCCTTTTTTGTAAGTAATTACTCCATAAAATACACAATGTGTTTCATAACGTTCGTTTATTTTATAAGAAAAGTATTTTATGTGTTATATAATGACATTCGTGTAAATCTGCTTTGCACTTCGGTAATTTGTTTTAGAAACCAAATGAGAACATTTTCTATTCATCTCAGTTTTAAAAAAATAAAGCTTTACTCTCCATATCTATTTATACTTGACATTTGAAAGTGTAACGACATCTTAACCGAATTTCATTCGAAATGTCGTAATTCGAATAGAATAGTTAACTATTTTCTTTAAATATGTATAGAATTTAAATACAATTTCAAATATTTTCTTCTCCGTCACTTACTATTTCAATGTTCTAGCAATGTAATGTTGATTTTATCAATAATGTTTAAAAAAGTATGTTTATAGAGCTTTGAAAATGATTTCACATTTAAAATATTTAAGTATATTTATATAAACTTGACTCAGTGTTATGAATTCTGCAGACATATTCGATACGACATATAGATAATAGTACATGCATACCTATGTGATTTACCTGCCGATTTTAATACTAAGTAGATTTTCAGGGTTTTTTTCTTTTACAGTATAACTATCAGTAATCGTACTTTTCAACGATTTATTATTCCAGATACATAATATTAACAGTCAAATATTAGAAATCAGGTGACTTGGAATGTGGTGGCAAGGAAACATGTGATAATTATTGTAAAAAATACTTTTATCTCTTATATAATTTTTCTGTTTTGCTGCTGTAATTGGTGAGCAATAACTAATTCCGATTCCGGAGATCTCCGTGCATTTCGAAATCCCATTTGCACCATTATGAACAATAGGATATACAACGGGAGTAGAAAACATAGTAAACAGGTTCATACATCTTCTAGAATTTTCTGTTGATGTTGTCGTATAATTTTTAAAATAGTTTGACACGTTTTGATTTCTTATTGTAAGTCGCCAAGCAATTATGAACTACTTGCCTCCACCGACTTCCTACACTTCATACAGTACGTCATTAATCAGGATCGTCCGACACTGTGATGAGCATAACGGCTTAATAAATTGGTTAATAAACAATGCAGTACGTAAATCAATTCATTGTAAATATTATTTATTACCCAAAAATACTGTGGCATTATTAAGACTGTAATAAAAAAATTATAAAATTATTGCAAACAACTGAAACAAATTTCTGAAAAGACAAACTCGCAATACTCAAAAAGCCTTAGCAAAAATATTTATTCTTGAACATATTCACGTTCATCAGAATGCTCCCGTTAAATTAGTGTGTTTGAAGAGCTTCAAAAGCTTTCTCAGAATTAAATGATTGAGACACCTTTCTATTTCTATCTTTCGATAAAAACTTGTTTGTCTTCTTTAAACTTAATAGTCCTTCATGAAAAGGTGTTCTTCAAATATCTTAATTTTCTTGGACGTATATTTTAATATCTGAATTCAAATATTTCAAAAGTAGAAGGCAAACTCTTACCGCCAATTAAAAAACAATGATTGAGATGAACCGTTGAAAGAAACTCAGCAGGATTATTTTTGTCATCTTCAAAATTAAAATAATACAATAAACAAACAATTTCAAAGTGTACAAATGTCATATTACCAAATGAACCTGGAGCGAGCTCTCCACCAGAGATTATATTAACCTTTTAATAAGCTTTAAACACCTTTTATACACATTTTTTTTTTTATTTATTAAAGGTTGATTTCTGATTTTTTTCGTGGAATTTGTTGTAAAAACTAATGCGCTGTCCCATAGAAGATTAATTTATTTTTCACAGTCTAGTTGCTAAGAATTAGTCTATGTGTATTCGTTGTGTTTATGTGATGTAAAATACGATGCTTTAAAAAATCGTTTTTGTTTTTCTGTAAAATTTAAAGTAGACAATTAATGACACGGTAATAACTTATTTTATACGAAAAGGTGGGTATTTTATAGTATAACCCAGCAGAATGTTCATTCGCGAAAGAATGATAAAGCGCTCCTATAACTCAAACTAATAAGCGACCAGGACCGAAGAATGCGAAAGCTTTAGATGGTGAAAGTCTCACATAAACTAGTATGCATAGGCATTCCTCATCATCATCATCAGCCTGTGATAGTCTAGTGCTGGACATAGGCCTCCCCTAATACACCCCTATCCATCAGGGGTTTGGACCGTATCCCACCACGCTGGTCCAATGCGGGTTGGTGGGTGGACCGACTTTTTACATGCCCATCCGACGCATGGATCATCTTACTTTTCAGACAATTGGGTGATCGGCCCAAATTGCCCTAACCAACTAGGAAACAACAATGAAAATTTGTTGAGTCCCCGCAGGATTCGAACCCACGACCTCCGGTTTCTGAAGCATACGCCCATACCACTAGGCTACGGAGGCAGGCATTCCTACATAAGTAAAAGAAGGTCAACAGTTGGATTACCACTGTATTCCGGTATATAAGCACAAAAGGCAATTATTAGAAATGTTAAAATATGCAAAATATCTGAACATAAAAAACACTTGAATCTACGTGACATTTTATAACATTCTAGCAAATATTACGTTCATAACATCATTACTGACGTTCTAAGTTATTTGAGCTCGCATCTGTGAGTAATCGAT
Source organism: Lamproptera curius (assembly GCA_029286875.1). Classification (NCBI taxonomy): domain Eukaryota; kingdom Metazoa; phylum Arthropoda; class Insecta; order Lepidoptera; family Papilionidae; genus Lamproptera; species Lamproptera curius. Next base: position 30,100 of record JAGSMT010000592.1, read on the forward strand.
CGCATGTTACTTAATTTCACATATCAATCACTTAAACGGACCCCGATCCAGATATGTCACGTGTATGACTAAAAGTCAAATCCAGCTAAAGTATTTTGGACATTGTAACTTGTAATTTGAAAATTATAGCTATTTAACAGTCGATAAGATAGTGAATTATATAATACTAGCTATTTTTAAGTTGCATAGCAGTAAACTATTCAAGGGGAGCGGGAAGAGAACATTAGTTATAAGTACGACTTTATTTTTTACATATATTCCATTTGTATTTTCTTCTACTCGTTAATATTATGAATTTATTATTTACGGAGGAATATTAATACAATAATTCAAAAAAAATTTAATACAATCCAGTTAATAACTTGCATCGGCTATATTTAAATAACTCGTTACAATGACATGCTATTTTCAAAACAACTGTTATTTTTTGCGCTATATTTATAATTTATATTAGTTGAGAATTTTGCATGATTGACCACATGTTTGTGTGCTTTTTGACTTTACCCGTTTTGGACCATGTCCGATCATGCTGGTCCAATGCGGGTTGGTGGGTGGACCGACTTTTTACATGCCCATCCGACGCATGGATTGACTTACTTTTTAGACAATTTGGTGATCAGCCCTAATTGACCTGACCAACTAGAAATAACAATGGAAATTTGTTGAGTCCCCGCAGTATTCAAAACCACGACCTCCGTTTCTAAAGCACACGCCACTGGGCTACGGAAGCATGTCCACAGTAGTAGAGTATATATATAAAATACATAAAATACATACTAACTGAATTACAGCGTAATCATAAAATTAAAAATGTACAATGATACGGATACTATACAAAAATAATGCTAGATAATATATAAAAATTAAATAAAGCTTACGTGTGAATACGACAGGCTTCTTATTTCGAAAGTACTCTGCGCACAGTTTAAATATATCGCAGAATATAAACATAACGAAAAAATCACTTAACGTCTAAAATATCAATAACAAAACAAACAACGATAATACAAAGTTAAAGTTTCCCCACGGGTTTCGAACCCTGACCCCGGTTTCTAAAGTGCAAGCCATATCACTAGGCTACGGAGGCAGCTAAAAACAACTTATAATTGCTATAATATTACTAGCAAGCTAGCTAAGATCACTTGCAATATACAACATATCGTAACTTATGGTTACTTTAAAGTATTCTATCGCATGAAAAATATTGTTCAAGTTTACGTACAATATTATGATAAGTATATTCGGAAGCAAGGATAATTTAACACGACACAGGAATACCAAATGTAAACTTTCTTTGAACTACTTAATGAGATGCGTCGAAGTGGGTTATTGAAGCTCAATGATCATGTAGTTTGTTTACGCTCCAACCGAAAACTTGTTAACTTCAAAGACGCCCTGCAAAGGCTGACTATTTATTCAGCAAACACTTCATACATAATCTATTTTCTTTATAATATATAAATGAAAAATTCCAAATTAAATCGAATAATAAGAGATTTCTTTATTTCAAACACACTTAACTTAACCTTTTCATTTTGGAATATCATTCAAGAACGTAAAAAATATTCTTGAAAATGCTTTTGATGTCAAGATAATACAAACATTTAGCAAAGATTTTTCTTTGCTTTTCTAAGCCCACTCTAATCCTTGTTAGCTCTGTCTGTTCAGCTTTATAGTAGACTATAAAAATCTGACTTACTGCTTTAAAACCCTATTTACGAAGCATTAATAAAATATTTATTGCGTTCTGAAAGTGTCATAAAATATTTAAAGGCATTGTGCTGTCCATATTATAACCTAACGGAACCATGCTATTTATAGATAATACAAAAGATGAAAGTAAAATTGTTTGTAATACTCTTTTGAGAATTACAAACATAATTTATTTTAAGGTGTCAATCACCTTATTTTAAAACTGAACAGGGCTACAGCTTTATGCAAGTACTGTATTGTACAGTTTCGGAAACATGAGAATAGTTTCTTACCACCAATAAAACTTTAATTTAACACAGAATAATTTCTGCCATAAGTAAAGTTAAATATACACTTAAAACTTACCCCTATCCCCTTCCCGGCCTCAGATCGCCCGTAAATTATTTTTCCTTTAATTTTTATCCCTCCCTTTCTAATGGGCTTCATCCTCCTATTTTTTTTTCGGTTTTTAAAAATTATCGACCCAGGTCTGAATGGCATTCTGCGGGTTATAGGTCAGACTGCCCGTTTCAAAAACTTTGGATTCAGTTACATACTTTTTATTATGTAATGTTTAGCTTTATTTATTTTGGATGTAATTGTGAAGCTGGCCGTTTTTGTTTTGTTTGCAGCATTTAATGTATATTCAAAGCAAAATAAAGGTTGTACTGTGTATCTTTTTTTAATTAAATGCATAAAAAATTCTTCCTAATATATGCATAAAACGTGTCATAATTAAACGAATATCTCAAAAGATATTGAAGATTACAAGAGGTCATTCGGTCCCATTTTTTTATAATTTTGTAATTAGTAATATAAAAGATATTTAAGATATTAAGGTATCCAAAATCACAATGACGTGCGAGATAGACTTAAATTTTGTTTTACATAATTACTTACTACCTAAATTGCTCTACAGTAAAGTTCGAGAGATATCTATGATTTAAGAATAACCCAGAATAAGCATTTTAGTGTTAACACTTTTAAAAATTGGAAAACATGCATATTTTAAGCTTAAGTTTAAATAAAAGTTAAGGCATTAAAAAATCCTTCATTCTATGTACATAAAACATGTCATAGCCGAGATTTTGATTAAATTAACACCTTACAAGCTATTAAGAGTTTAAAATGCGCTAGCAAATCTGAATTTGTATATAGTGCAGTTTGTCACCTGCTTATCTATATAGAGATTTCCACCTATATTTATTTATTTATTTGATTGAAAATAAGTCCAAAAGATCATCTAAGTTAAGATGATAGCGCACTGAATATCTTTGGTAATGAGGTTTAGGAAAGAAAAATTGTACTGGAGAGAATACCGCCTTGTGGGACGCCAGAATGAATATCACGCCAACTTGACGAAGATTCATCAATAACTACTGACTGCTGGCGCCCCCGAAGATATGACGAGAACCAGTCCAGACTCTCTTCAGAAACCATAAAATGCGACAGGATTGCTAAAAGGATGTCATGACTGACGGTATTAAAGGTATTGGAAAAATCAACCAGCACCAACATGTTGATTCTGGTATTCTCCATACCAACTCTAATATCGTCGGTCGCCTAAAGGAGGGCAGAGGTTGGTTACTATGGCCAGATCTAAAGCCGAATTGAAAAGAACTTAGAAAGTTGTTTCCAAGTACAAAACAGGAAAATTGTATAAGAATTCATGATTCAAGAACCTTTAAAAGAAATAGAAGAATAGAGATGGGTCGATAATGACCGAGAAGCGATGGATGGGAACATTTTGGGAGAGGTCGTACAATAGCTTTACGCCATGAGGAGGGGAATCATTTTGTATCCAAAGTGAAATTTATGATGTGTGTGATTGCAGGGAGAAGTGAGTCAATAATAGGAACTATCATTATTCGACCTATTTTGTCGGGCCTTTAGCAGTAGAGTTGATAGCAAGGATAGCTTTTTTGATTTCATCGGAGAGGATTGGAGAAAAGCAAAATGCATTGGCACAAGAGCGCGTCAAACCTTTTAATTGTGACATTGCTTCGCGAATAGTAAGATGATCAATCTGAAAAGTAGTAAGAAAATGCTTATTAAAATCATCTAAAGACATTGAGCTGGGAAGCTTTGAAATACGCGACTTTCCAACACCCAAGGTCCGCAAGAAATTCCAAAAATGGGCCGGATTCGAAGAAGTATTTTCAAGAATATATATTTTGACTCATTACGATATCTCTGGAACCAAAAGGCGTTGCGACTAGCAATTAAGTAGGAATATTTCTTTCGCTGAGTAGAACGGGTACGGATAAGAACGGATTTTACGAAATTCCATACACAAGGATTGGAGAGTTGCTAGTATTGCATAAAATAGTTTAAAGGTTGCAAATTGGTAAAATTTGGTTAAAAGTTTACGTGTTAACTATTTTATTAAGGAATAAAGGATCAGCATATTCTTTAAAATCTTTTTTCATGGCGTCAAGTTATAAAATTACAAAATATTACAATAAAGCTAAAGTTAAAGGATTGGTAATTTTATTATAATCACAAAAGAATGAACTGACTAGTTTTTTTGTACGTTATCACATAAAATTCATTTGCAAGATAAATAAGTGTTTTTAATATAAAGTTTTAAAGATAAACAAATAAGAATTAAAAATAATTCTATTAATATCAAACTATTCAAAACCTTGTGACATTATTTAGCGATTGTCTTAAACAACAGTAACTGAGACATCTTTGCTCATTATTTACTAAGACGTTTCATTTTGCTATCTAATATTTACTCTATAAAGTACTTATGTTATATAATAAGAACTTATTAAACAATGACAAAATTATTTAACTACATAGCAAGGTTTCTGTTTAAACCTAATGTTTGATTGAAGTCTTTATCACATTGTTAATTACTAAACAATACCAATTTACTATAATCCTTACGTAATTTGTCAAGTTATTGTTTTGCTTATTATTTTTTGGCTAAGACAAACATTAATAATTGGTTTGTAAAATAATACCTAAGACTCTTTGTTTGTTGTTGAAATAAACCTTCTTTTTATGAAATTATAGTATTGTTAAATATCTAGGATTACAAGTTTTTGATTTGTCTCGATATGACATTTGTCATGATTAACGGACTTCCCAAACAAAAATCAATTTGAAGTTGGTTTGTTTATAGGCATGTTGTTGTGAATACAACGTGATTTTTCGTTTAGTACAAAGCTTATATATCATCGAAAAAGAGTTTCACTTAAAATTATCACGAAAACTGTCAAAAGTTTCATTATTTTCATTGTTTTAACAAATGTCAACTATTTTAAACTTCAAAGGTTATTAGTATTTTTAACAGTTTAAACGCACTTTGGGCTGCGCATGTGACGCTTCGCTTTCTCGTCAGTTATTCATTCGCTGGTCCGCTGTTCGGGGTGCGCTTGGTATGGGTGGGGGCGGGGTAGGTAGTTGAAAGTTTGTCAGCGAGGTTAAAAGAATAAATGCGAGCCGTTTAACTGTCGTCGCTCAGTCGATGAGCTAATGTTGCAATTTATTTGTTGTAATAGTAGCGACCAATTAGTTTTAATACCAACTTAATTTTGGGATAAAAGTTATTATAGTATGATAAATTAGTTTGTTGGAATATGTTACTGATCCTAAACAATCTAATTTCTGGTTTACACTATACGAAAAATCATATATTACCTCTAAAAAAGATACTAACACAAAACTATGTAAAAATATGTTTAGATTATGGTTATTATGTTATATTATGTAAAATAAAATCAGCAAGGGTCATATATGATTTGTTAAGAATAACTGATAAGAATAACTCACAGTAACATTTTAATATTAATTTAAAATAGTAAAAGTAATGTGTAAGTAATTACTACGTTCTGTGAGAGCTAAAATGTCGCCGAGATTATACGAAATGGCTATAAAGCTAAAGCTTTTATGGTAAAATACAGCTCGTCATTTTACCATAAAATCTCGTAAATTTGGATCATAATAGCGCTTAAGCTGGCCTAAGATTATTGCTAAACTTATGAAGATGCAAAAAGTTACAACAATAATTGGGAAAGTTCGCTCTTTAAACATGAGAACGTCCTTAATCGAATGAACGTCATGTTTCAATGCAAAATCTGTTGATATTTAAACAGATTTTCCTAAGATCACCTAAGATGACGCTACAAATCAGGTTTTTATTTGTACTGTACAAATATAAAAGAAATAAACGTTCACTTCTTGACAGTACTTGATATTACAACACAGCTTGATTAACTATTTTATATGTGTGAAAAACCCTCACTAGACTCGTTGCAAGCACTCACGAAAATCACAAGTTACCGCCGATAGAAAGTGTACGTAATTGCAGCAGTCGTAGAAAAACTCGTAGAGCATCTTCAAAAACAATAAAAATAGCCAAGGTTACTCATTAAAGAATGCTACGATTGACATTTAGTAGATTTCTGTATTTGAAATTACAAAAATACATCACAAACTTTGCGTGTGATACTAAAAGAATGTCACCTCTCAATGACCTATCTCTTGAGATCCATACTACAAACTAATATGTATAAGTAAACACTTTTATATCGTATTGTAATAAAGATAATAGAAAAGTATAGAAATCATCATAACATATTTAGTATTACATTAAAAAGAAAAATTAGTGAATAATACAAGAAAGAAAAAACATATTTTATTAATGACAAATAAACAATTTATCCAATAAAAAATCCAAATTCTTAATAAATTAAAACATTGTATGCAAAAAATAGGCAACTTAGCATTTAATCACAAACAAAAATCTTCAACATTTTTCTGTTTCTTGTTTTACTTGAACTGAACTGCAACGGAGATTAAACTGAAAATATCATCTATAGCCCAAAAAATACTGCTAAACGAAATCTGTCGAAACGTCAATTTATCAAATATTGTTGTTTGAATTTGTTACTCCTAACCAAACAGCCTGAATCCATATCTGTTTCCATATTTTTTTTAATCTAAACCACTTTCAATCCAATTATTTTTACAATTTTTCTTTTCAATAATAGAAATATATAGTAACATAATATCTGAAAAGTAAGATGATCCATGCGTCAGATCGACTTGTAAAAAGTCGATCCACCCAACAACCCGCATTGGACCAGCGTGGTGGTATAAAAACAGGTCCAAAACCTCTTAATATGGTGTATTGGGGGAGGCCTATGTCTAGCAGTGGACTATCATAGGCTGAAGATGATGAATATAAATAAAAATATTTTGTAATTACAAGTGTAATCAAGTTAGGCTGCTTGATTTTACTCAGTGAGAAAAATTCACTACATCAGGATGTTTGATAAAAGGCTACAATAGTTTATTAAATGGTCAATAATAAAGACTGCGAGGGCTATATTATTCAAAGCTTAATTAAGATAACTTAGTGCAAGTTTATATACAAGTTTATGCATCATTAACTTCTATATAGACTACAACTATACTATAACTACACCCATTTACCCGCATTGGACCAACGGTTTGGGATACGGCCAGAAACCTCCTAATGGATAGGGGTGTATTAGGGAAGGCCAATGGCCATCAGTGGACTATCCCTGGCTGATGATGATGATGATGATCTGTAACTTATTTCATTACTCCGATCTTAGTACCTTTATTTTTAATAGTTTTTTATATTCGACAGGCTGGTAGTGTCATTGAGTTTGAAATCTTTTAACTATATATACTATCATAATATATGAATTGCAATCAGTATTTATACAGTTATAAATCAGGGAACTATTTACAATAATGTAAGGCAAGAAGATTTCACCGATAGTGAACAAATTTATTATCACCCCAGTAACGTGATTTCTCTGGTGCAACTACTTGCAGTTCAGCAATATATATACAATATATATAGCCTTGCTTTGTAGTAACATACGGTCACAATGTTTTACAGTTTACACACGTTTCGTATGCATGTAATCACAATTTTGTTAATAGAATTCACAGGTAATACATACAAACATATACTCTTAAATTTGTCCGTTTTCCAATTTTTTTTTTATAATAATTTTTGAATTTATTAAATAAATTTTCAGTCCTAGCAATAGTAACAAAAATTCAAGAAATTATTATCTCAAGAGTGCAGTATTTTTAAATGTTTTAGGTGAAGTTTCCTGGATATGGGAACCTTTACAGGGTAGTATAACCGCATAGCTTATTATTAACTAATTATTTGCTAAACCTATTCTCTGTTTCTATTTTTAGGGCATCGTAGTTACTAAATTTAATATATAACTAGCTGCACAGGACGATTGTGTTATCTGCTATATCGCATTTAGTGTAGAACTCATTAAACTACACTAAAAGACCTTTACGTGTTACCGAAGGGATTAAATGCTTTACAAATTACAACGAATACATTTGTATTTTCTACTTACTTAATCACGTATCCACCATTTAGTTTCTACAATAATCTTCTGCTGCACACATCAAGGATGTATTTAAATTTGTCAAAAACGTAAATTGTTGCGTATTAGCAATCTTTTTTTAATTTTCGTTCAGTAACTGGCGCTTTATTTAAAAATATACTGACATCGTATTTATTTAGGCCGGCCCTAAAACAATACGAGCATAAATGTAGACCTTCATCATAAATTTTGAATCGTGATCAATATTCTTTTCTCTTTTTCTTCATCAAAACTGTCCTTTCCTGGGTAAAAAATGGTATATGAACAATATTAAAATTGCTTCAAAAAGTTTATGTGTGATCGCATTGATACATAGATGTATTTTTTATAAGCAAAATTTCTTAAGTATTTGTAGTAACAGTATTTGTATGCAAATATTGGCCGCGTAAATGTAAATAACAGAATTTGAACACTTAGAGGAACGCGCCGAGCTTGGTGCTGGGAAAGAAATACATTCAGTTCTTAAATATTATTTCCAATTGCATTAGGTGACAGTCAATAATAAACATAAAGCTCATACCACTCCAGAAACAAACGTATACTGTAACTGTAAGTCTAAAAGTACAATAAATTTACTGTAGAATTAATCCTCTCTTACTCACAATGCCACACGCATTCCATAATTCACTATAGTAACACTTTCTCTTTGTTCATGTATTCTGTCTGTGTTTTCAGTTTGTTACAATTGATTTATGTAATTTTTGGCCACAAATATACTACGAAAAGAAAGATCTAAAATACTGTCTGGAAGTATTTATTTTATTTTTATTTTATTCTTTTCGGAAAACATACAGTGATAAATTCGTATTTACTAATTTAGACAATATTTTCTACACCATTTAAATGTTTTCGCATATAAAAACTATACAGCAGCTTGACTGTTTAAGAAGCGTACAATGGTTTATTATAACAAAGAAGGAAAAAAAAAAAGAAATCATTTATCTTAACACTAAGCTAAGAGACCACATGAAACCAGTTCTTTGACAAAACGTTCCTAAGTGTATCTGAAGGTGAGTTAAACAAATCAATCTCGGGCGAATCATTCAGTTCGTTGATGAATTTTGCAGATCTTATGAAAAATGAATTCTTTCTATAATTTGTTGTGCAACGAGGAAGATGCAAGTAAGTCTGTTGTCTGGAAGACCTTATCGGTACCCTAAGATTTATATGGGAAAGTAGATCAGGAGAATCAATTTTATTTTGGGCTATTTTAACAATTAGACAAATATCAGATATTTTTCGTCTTATGAATAATGGAAGCAGATGATGTCTCCTACATGCTGTTACGTAATCGAGGTCAGATTTTTTACATTTGTATTGTAAATGTTTTATAAACCTACGTTGTATAGACTCTAGCCTATTAATATAAACATCATATAGAGGATTCCAAATTTGTGAACAATACTCGAGAATACTACGCACATAAGAGCAATAGAGGATCTTTATTAATTTAATGCTGTTAAATAGGGAGCTAGATCTCAAAATGAATCCTAAGCACTTATTAGCTATTTTCGCGATATAATCAATGTGTTTTCTATAGGTTAGTTTGGAATCATGAATGATACCTAAGTCCATACACTCATTCAATTTTGCTAGTTGTTGACCTTTGAGCCTATAAATGAATTCTATCACATTAATTTTGCGGGTAAAAGTTATTGAGTGACATTTTGTTACGTTAAGATCAAGCTTATTAATTGACAATATTCATCTAATCTTTCTAGATCTTGTTGCAGAAGATGACAGTCATGCATATTATAAATTTGTTTGTAGATTTTCATATTATCTGCATACAGTAGAAATTTGAGTTTTGGAAACAATGTTTAATATCATTGATAAATAAATTAAATAGCAAGGGTCCTAATATGGACCCCTGAGGTACCCCAGAGGGTATGTAGTTCCATGCAGAATAGTAACCATTAAGTACTACAGCTTGAGATCTATTCTCAATATACGATGTGAACCATCTAAACAAGTCACCATGGATACCGGCATTAAAAAGTTTCTGTAGGAGTATTTTATGGTCTATTTTATCAAATGCCTTACTATAGTCTGTAAAAATTGCATCAACTTGTCCACCAGGATCCATGCATGAAGATGTAAAGTCTGAAAAAATTAGTAAATTGGATGTTGTTGAGCGATTTCTAAGAAACCCATGTTGTTCTGGGATGAAAGAAGACGATAGACAGTTGTAAATTTCCGTGTACACCAGCCGCTCAAATATTTTGGCAAAAATACATAATTAAGACATTGGTCTGTAATTTTTTACATCACTTTTGGATCCACTTTTGTATATAGGGCTTATAAAAGCAGACTTCCAAATTTTAGGAACGATTCCTTCCTTTATTGAGCGTGAGAATAATATGGTCAAGGGTCTTGTCAAAACATCAGCACACCTTGTTATAAATAAAGGCGATATTTTATCTCGTCCTGCTCCTTTCGTAGATCCAGTGTCTTAAGAAGTTTAGATATATCTTCCGCTTTCAATTCAATGTCACTTATAGAATTTATGGAGTATAGGGTATCAGAATTATTTGTCACGCGTTGGCAATATGGAGTACTAGGAGTAGTGGATGAGAGAATGTTTTCTGAAAATATTTTGCGAAGAGACAGCAAACTTCTTCCGGAATTACGAGTGTCCTTCGTATGAGAGTGAAGAAGGAAAGCATTATAGCTCATTTTATTAGATTTGATAAATGTCCAAAAAGCTTTTGGATTTTTACTATAGAATCTTCGCAATTTTTTAAGTATCTTTTGTAACATTCATCTTCCAATATTTTAGCTCTTTTTCTGAGTATTGAGAATGTGTTATAATCACTCACGTTCTTATATTTATTATATCTTCTGTGAAATTTAAACTTTTCCTTTAGTACTTTTTTTAGAGTGGTGTTGTACCATATTGGAAATGTTACATTATTCAATAATAGCTTGTAAGGAACATGCTTTTTTATTGCAATATTTAAATAACTATAAAATATCTCAATCGCTTCTTCCATTGACACTCCATTTAAGCAATTTTCCCAATCCACTTCTTCCAAGGATACCTTAATACTGTCATAATCACCCGACTCGTAAAAATACTTTATTCTAGGGCTCGTTTTAAGACATTCATAATTCAGATTTTTCAGAGAAATAAATAAAGATTTATGGTGAACATCCTCAGGGACTAATGGGTCGTCACAAGTTGATACTTGCAAATACGTATTGCATAGTACTAGGTCTAGAATTTTACCATTTACGTTATTAAAAAGGTTATATTGTGTTAAATTACACTCTGAGAGCGTGTCGCAAAATATATCTGAGTTTCTCCTGCAGCGCAAGAATATTGAGAATGACTATCAGGACAATACGACCACTAGATATTACCTAAATTAAAATCACCCATAATGACAAATACATCTCTGGGGTTTGAGTTTATTATTTTCGATAAGTTATCCGTAAAATTATTTAATTGCATGCTGAATGAAAACCAAAATTTCACTACAAAGGAAACAGTACAAAAATGTATCTTGATCTGGTCGTTATTTTTATCGTTGTAAGTAACGGTTACCCAAATATCTTCCGCAGACGACGACCACTCGGCGCAAGTACCGCTTGTGATCACGGTGTATACCTAAAGAACTCCCCACCGTACCTTTCATGAGTAGCTGTATAATCCCTACGCCAAACAGCATATCGACTATCAAACAATTCACTGTCGTTAATTCCATTCAGCAGCCGGTCTCGGTTAATGAAACAATATCGTAGGAATGAAGCATCAAGTTCCTCTTAAATGTATGAGTCTTGTGCTGCAGCCCTCGAGTATTTTGATAATATATATTATAGCACGTATTAGCCATAATTATCGTCATAGAAATAGCTAAAGCGAGTTACATTAGAGTATAAGTTCAACAATGTAAATAAAAATAGGCCAGAGTACTTTACATGAGCAAATAATAATAAAACAGAAACATAATCATTGTAAATATTCGAATAAATTTTCGTTACATATTTTACATTTTGGTTAATAAGATAATTAATTAAATAACATCAATACTAAAAATCATTTAAGCAATAATTAAAGTTACGGTCGGAACAAATACTAAAAAATGGAGTGTAAAAATAATATTGTGTTAGTAAAACTAATGCGTTCAAAGATCAATGTTTAAACGATATTCACATTAGTATATATATGCTTGATAGTATCATGTTTCTCTAATCCTAGTCTAATTTTAATTTGACGTAAAAATAAAAAGACCCCCGTTTAAAATTATATCGTGTTTGCAATCCTTTTAAACAATGTACAATTTATTTTAACCAAGACCTTGAGATTATTAATACTGAATTAATATAATTTAATTAACCTACAACATTTGAGGCAGGAATGCGGAAAAAGCAATTAATGGATTAACATGACCATTTAATAAACAGCTTTCAATAAATAAGAAATAGCTACCAAATGAATTGTATTAATATAAAAGCTATTCGTTTATTAACCAACAACTCAGAATAAAAATACCCGCTGTATAATTGATTATCAATGCGTTATTACTAATAAATTAATCAATTTGGATCAAATAATTTTCGCAATTATTACCTTTTTCAGGTAATTTTTTTAAAGTTAAAACAAGTACGTCTGGTTTATTTCAAACACACCCAATTAACCGTAATTTTATTTTTAAAAAAACAAAATTGAACAAAACTCCCATCAATTTCATTTAACTAAAATTTTGTCTGGTAATTGAAAAGGAAATTTTTTGATTTTTTTTTATTATTATTAAAGTATTAATAAAATGGCCTCACAAAATTTATAGTAATTTTTAATAATAACAATCTTTTAAAATTTGATCGTTCAACGTTAAAAAAGCCTCGCATTATGGCTTTAAACTTCTAAAGTACAATTAGAAAGTTAACCCATTATCGCAACGTTAAATAGGGCGAATTTTTTTATTCATATTTGTTACGTAAAATTATAAATCGAAAAATTCGAAAAAATCATTTGAATGATTTAGAAAATTTTAAAATTTTTTGTTATTGTTCATCCTTTATTTTTTATTGGCTTTTGTTAATTTTTAAAGGAAGTTGATCCAAACTTGGTAAGACTAAAGAAGTTGAAAAGACTACAAGTACATTGGAAAAAATAAGTTGGAATGTTAATAGCTTTTGGCAATCGGAAAAAGGCCGAACATCTTTTGAAAAATAAAAAGTCAAGTAAGTTAAAGTTGTTGCTAAGTATTTTTGTTAGTTGTTTCTTTTAATAATATTACTAAAATCTTCACCGTTGACCTTTTTTTTTATTAAATTTAAAAGCCTTGAGAGATTTAATAACAAATTTTAAAATTATTTAAGATATTAAGAATCGGAGGAACAACCCCATTTCTTCCTTGTTGTTTAGTTAATAGTTCAATAAAATTACAATTATTATGAAAATAAGACCTATCTAAGTAAAGAAATGTAACTATTATCACTTTCTTTTAAAGTGACGAAGCCCATATTTCCTAGCGTTGGCTAATAACAAATCTTCTAACTCTAATGTTTTCGTCCATTTTCTTGATCCTAACTCGAAAATTTGAATTTTTAAAAAACCGGACCATTCTGTTGTCTTAATCGAACCAGTTTGAAAATATTAATTTAATAACTCCAAATAATCCAATATTTTTTTAATTAAACATAATGTTATATGCTGTCAAAGATGATTCAACATAAAATCTTAGAAAATCTTTTATCTCTTCCTCTCTCTAACAAAAAACGTTTCTTTATGCAGGATACACGTGTCTCCTTACATTAAAAGTGGTAAAAAAAAAGTTTCTTAACTTACGATTTAAAAACATTCAGAAATGCTTTTAAAGTCTGGACGAACTGTGTCAAATAATATTGGTGTTAAATTTTCCCAAACAGTTTGATTGATATTAACTAAAGATCTAATAAGCTTAAATCCGATACTGAGTAAAAAATAAGGTAATCCCTGGGTCACTGTTACCTTATTTTCCGTTTTGGAAAGAAATGTTAGGAAAAAGCAGTTGAATAAAGAGGCAATTTTAATATTGGGTGTTTGATCATTAATCATTCAAAGAAATAAAGGTGTTATTCCGCCTTTCATTACATTAATATCTTTGTCATAACAAAATCTCAAAATATCCATTGACTATTGGTTCCAGTTAAATGGGGGAACCGCGCCAGGTGAGACTAAATTGTTTCACATCAGCTATCTGACTTTTGATCATTGTAACATCGTCTCATATAAATTCACGGTCAAGTTTATGAATTAATCTTATTGGTTGTGATAATTCTTTTCCTGGAATTTTTAGGGCTTAAATTAATTTTTAGGAAATTAATGGTTTGTCCTCCTCGTTTACCGCCCGGGATCACACGTAGAAATCAGCCAACTGCGCAGTTGACATTATATTTAAAATGTATCTAAACACAGGTTCCTTCTGTGATGGGGATTTAACAAAGGACACAAAATGTCAGGACCGTCTTTTACATCCATCCATCATGGATCATCTCTCTTTAAAAATCGGTGTTTAAAATTTTAAAGTTTTTAAGGTGGTAATGGATGACAAAATATTTAAAAATAACCTTGGAAAGTTTTTTAATAATTATTAAAAAAGATGATGGTTGTATAATCTAATTTTTTAATAAAATGAAAAGGCGCTATCTTTTCGTTTCGATCAAATATTTTTTTTGAAAAGAAATTTTGATAATAAACTTGGATTGGGCAGAAGAATTTATTGATAAAAGGAGACGATCTAAGTTATTTTTACTCGATCCTGCTTAAAAGATTAGTGGGCCTTTAAAATTAAAAACCATTAAATTTTAAAAATCTCAAAGCTCTGGTCGCGGTTTAAACAAATCATTTTAAAAACTTTCTTTTTTATTTTTTGTCTTATAATATATTTATTTTTTTTTTTTATTAAACAGGAACAAACACCGGGCGACCTGATGGAATGGTCTCGACGCCCTTCGTCATCCAATAGGAGTTTAACCAACGCGCCTCTGAAACATAATATTTAATCGTTTTTGGAAATGGGCGGCTTCGATGACCTTCAAACCAGAACAAAGTAGTATTTTTAAACTACTGCTTTGCGGCAGAAATAAGCACCGCGTTGTTATTGTTGACCGTTTGGGGGTTACATTGCTAAGTAAATTTATTAAAAAAAATATATAGTTTAAAGTGAAATAAAGTTATAAAGCTTTAATACTCTTTCATAATATTGTTCTATTAACTTTGCAACTGAGAAAAGTTTAAAATTTTCTTTTTGAAACGTAAGGTTGCCTATATCCCTTTCTTCAAAATATTTCTATTCTCATTACAAACCTTTTAAATTTAATCATTCTTATAAAAAATCAAACCCTCAAGATCGAGAACCCGCTTTAATCATCGCATTTAAAGGATTTTGATGTTTAAAACCTTAATTCTAAGAACGTCTGACGGAATTCTTTAAATACAACCTTTAAACCTCTTAAATTTTTTTTTTTCCTTTGTTTTAATAATAAATATATATTTAAATTTACATTGACTTGTTAAAATTAAAAACAAATATTAACGTGCATATGGAAATATTGACTTAATAAAAATTATTGCTTTCAATATAATATTTTAAGTTTATTTACTGTTACTATTGCATTACAACTCATAAATAAATAAAATTTTTTTATCTTAATTTAAAGGGAGTCAAGATAATAGTACTCTTAGAATTATCAAACAGAATTCCAAAAAATAAAATAAACAACAACTGAACATTCAAAAAAATATTAAAATACTCACTGGGAACCCCAGTGTCTTTGGACGACCAGGGTAGCCAAATAACCCGACCCTAACACTTTCCGAATACGAACCTTATCACACCGGGATGTTCCGTTCCGGGTGACCGAGATCTTCCTCATTTCCAGGCTTTAATACACAATCCCAAGACCAAACCCAATTCGCCCTTTTAATTGTCCCGAAAATAGTTTCTGACTCCCACAATATTCGTCCTCGACCATATTCTTTCTCTTTAAAGTCAAAGAAGAAGTCTCTTTCTTGGGGTTGATAAAATTATTTTATTTTTAACTCCCAAACATCACAATAAACATATCTGTCTCCGACAGAGCATACTAAATCGTCCCTTTTCAATCCTATCAAATGGACAGAAGCATCGCTAATCGTTTAAAATCCTGTATATGGGCATCCTGTAGTCTACATCCTCCCAAAGCAAATCCATTTGTTTAAAAAATTATACACAAACAGGCATCTCTGAATCGCCTGTCCAATAACATTAAACACGTGTGAAGATAGATGATGTGATGATTCAAATGTCTCGTGCAGACGAGTCGATGAACACTTTCAAAATCACCACCACCACGAGGACGGTTCCGTTCGGTACGGCCAGATCTGCCCAGACTTCCTTTGGAAAATTTTACCAAAGCTCTTTTCCTCATCCCCATTAAAATATTATTCACTATCAAAATACAAACCCCAGTTCCCGTGTTTTTTCGTCTTTAACAATTCTTTGGTGGTTTGACAAGTTTAAAGAAAACATCAAATTACCGTTGGTTGGTGTACACTGAACGTATTTCATATTTATATTATTACTTTTAACATGGAGAACGAGTCAGGTTTCGGCTGTAAACTTTTATTACACTTTAGTCGTTGAAGTTAAAAGTACGGAAAGCAATGGAATGGTTATAACAATATTAAGCCTAAATAAAATGTTTTAATTTTTAAAACCTGGTGAAAAACATTTTTTGTGTCAGTTTTCAAATAGAACTCAGTTTAAAAATGTCCTAAAATCTCTAAAAAATGGTTTTGGCGGGAGGAAACGGTGGGTAAAGGAAACAATTCAGTCGATTCGTCGATGTTTGCTGTTGTTTTCCTGACCTGTGACACTATGCATTGTCTTGAAGCAGCACTTTCTTTATCTTCAAATGTAGCCGTTCTGCGGCTATTTCGTCTCTCAATCGGTTTGATAACTAGTTATTTTAATAGCAGTATATAATAGTTGCTGGTGATGGTCATTCCTTTTTTTCAAGGTCATCAATCAAAGTTAGCCCATGCGCATCCCAAAATACAGACCTCATTACCTTGCCAGCCGCCTGTTGCGTTTGCATACTATTTGGAGCAAATTCGTTCATGTTGGAGTCCACTCGGATGACTTAGAAGTGGACTTCGGGGTAATATGGAGCTATGTCGTATCCATTGATTTATATCGCCGCAAAATCTCGGATGGATTACACTCGATCATTTTCAACCACCGCCCTGAATCATCTACTGGTCGTTGGTTTTGGTCAAAAGTGAGCTGACGCACTTTGCACAATGCTTTCTCGTACTCAAATATTCGTGAATGTTATGATGTACACGTTCAGTTATATGTTTATAGTGCCTGCTATTTTATTCATTTAATTTCCGGTTATTCAAAATTATTTTGCGGATTTTTTTATGACATACGCAGGCAGACGACCAGTCGGGCCACCCTGATGGGAAGTGGTCCGACGTCCATAGACATTAAGCATACCGGTGGTATCGCCAACGCGCTACCGTGAGAATAGGGTTTAAGTCTCGTTTACCAGTAACGATGGATACGGTGCCTGCAACCGGAACACAGCAGTGTTTCCACTGCACTTGCGGCAGAAATAGGCACCGTGGTGGTACCCACCCAGACGGTCGCCTGTAAAAAGGGGACCTACCACCGGTGAAATTTTAATGTTTTCGACGTCAACAACCTATTTTGGGCGTCCACTGCGCTTACCGTTTTCGGTGCTCATTTTATGACGTGTAAACTTCGGATAGTGATCCTTGATAGTTACTATCTAGGCAGTGCCCGAAAACTCTGTATCAATCGGAGTTTTTGCTTTAACTCTATTTTTACTTTCAAAAGCAATACTTTATTGACACGCGATATTCCTGATTCACAAAGTAATGATTCGAAAGCTGTAAAATTTATTCACGCATCTGTATACTTCTAGTAGCGCCACATATGTGTCAGTCTGGAAACTCTTCAATTGATGTTAAACGTAAGCGTGGATATACCCGCTTGCTTGGCCGTCTCCTTGCGCCGTGGTACCACTCCCTCTGGGACTCAACTCTACCGGCCAGGTGGCTTCTAGACCTACCTCCCAAAATAGCCATGTCCCGATCTGGATCTTGCCTCCTCGCATAAGAATTACAGTGACAAGTAGTACGAATGAAAATTGGTGTCTAGATACTCGAAACGACCTATAAATCTTGTTTTTCTATCAACTTTTTAGTTTAAAGCTATACGGGAATAAATTAGGAGTATAAATGGGGATTAAAGTCAATACAGAAAAATAACGATTTTCTAAGAAAAAAAAACTAAGCAAAAGCCATTAAACTTTGTGTCCAATGATAGGCACATACAAAAAGAACACTTCATTTGTACAGTATAATTCGGGAGTAACAAAGTCAACTAGTAACAAGATAAAAAAAGGACATTTATTTCCTTTTTGTGCATAACACTTGGGTAAAAGCAATGAAACTTTAAGTCAAAATAGTATTATTCGCCAAAGTAAGATCATTCGACTTGCAGTAGATATTTAAGTGCACAGGCGTACGTGCAAACACTCCCTTTCCTTTTCTATTATATACTGATTGACTAAAAACCAACAGAACCGGGAAAAGATCAGGTGCAGGATCTAATTTTTATATGCCGATCCGACACATAGATCATCTCACTTTAAAGGCCACATTTGCAGTTGGGATCAGCCCGCATTGCCTTAACCAACTAGAAAAGTCGTCGAAACTCGAAAGGACTGAATCCATGTCCAGTCAAACTCCAAAAAGCGATTCTTTTTCCAATTTTGCGACTTTTTCCACTCTTGGATATTCTTCAACCATAAAGTTTGCGTTTTTCGGCGATTTTTCCCATCAATATGCTTTCTTTTGCTTAATGGTACGGACAAGTTCCACTTTTTGCGTATACGTTTAAGTACAGCTCGCTAATACATACATCCTAGTGAGCAATAAATGTTGAAGTATCTGTGGATGTTCAAATTGTAGTTTCGTTTTACGGAAAACTTTGCGGTAGAGTTAAAACAGTTTTTATGGCAGTTTTGAAACTCAAGTCAGTTTAAAAACTAACCACGAACACGAAAATATTCACCGAAAGTTTTAGCTTTTATTGCCATTGTTGTTAGTTAGTAACAAATCGCTTGCTGCGTAATTTAAAAAAAATGGTTTTATAGTGGGTTAATCAATAGGAATATCTTTCTGTGTTATTTTAAAAGGCAATATTTGTTTTTTTTTTATTTTCACATGGCTCCTCAGATGTACTGAGGCTTCTAAGTTATTGATAGATAATAAATATTCGTATTTTAAAAGCAACTTATAGCTAATTAGTGACTTGTATACGAATCGGGAAATACTTAATAATATTTTTTATGCCACGGCCATTTACAAATCAACACGCAACGAAAAATTTATTAGTTGTAATCATGAATTTATAATAAACTAGCTGACCGGAATCTTTGTTCCGCCTTAATGTCAATAAATAAAAAGTTTTTATTGGAAAAATATAAAAAAATCTACATCAATCATTCATAACTATTTCTGTATTTTTAGTAGATAGGTTGCTCTTCATTTAAGTACCTTTGTGATACACGACATTTTTGCTTTATTACCAGGCGCAAAAACAAACAACGCAGATGGTCTTCCGACCACGTGAACATGCCACGTATAATTGACCATGGGAAAACATGAATGTTCTAGATTTAAACCACAAACTTTTAAGGATTGGCCTTGTGACTTGTTGATGGTCACGGCAAATGCAAGACGTATCGGAAATTGAAGTCTTTTAAATTCAAACGGCATATGGGTGGGATCATCAGGTATCCTCGAATGAGAACTTCTTCGCCTTTGAATTTTCCTATCATTATCGTAACGTAAATTACATTGTTCATCAAATTTCTAACCACCAAACGCGAACCGTTGCTCAGTTTTGGTTGGTTTATGTTTCGAAGCATGATTACTAAGGAGCCAACCTTTAGACGTAAAATGTGCGGTGGTAAGCCAGGCACGTCCAAAGAGTTTAAAAATTCAATTGGATAGTTGGTGCTTCATCTTCATTTCTGACAGTCAATAGATTTGAATAGAATGCATTGTTCCAATGATCTTATTTTGAATTATGTATTTTAGGTCATCTACATCTTTATTCTTAGGTGCTAAAATTACTCGCTCACTCAACCATTCATTATTTTTGTAGTTAGAAATAATTTTTGGAAATTCATTGTTGATAAGTTAATTATGGTAGTCGCCGTCGGAGGACCCAAAAAACTCAAAATTATTGGATATAAATTTAATTAAGATAAAATATGAAAAATTACAATTTAACTTATGCTAAAGCTAAGCCTAGTCTAACTCCTTTCGATGCGAGAAATGGAATGACCGAGGTACAATGAAATTATCGTAATGAAGTAATTCAACACGATGGAAACTTCCCAGTAAAGTGCAGCGTCGGATGGCAGCGGCCTCCTTTGGGTTCGTCGAAACCGTTCCCGTTGATGAAGCATATTTGCCTCGTGTCGACTCGTTTGACGCAGCATATTTGTACCGTGTGAATCGATGTTGCAATGAATAGATGACGCTGCATAGTTGCAATTTGCTAAGGGCTTGTACATATAACAAGTTCGTCTTTCGATGAGACAAAATTACAGAAATTATTTGGAAATTATATTAATCCGCTCGATTCATCGACTATTACCGATAGTCAGCAGTTGCTCCGAGAAATCTTCAGCAGATGTTTCATTAAGCAATGTAACTCTCATGTTTGTTGTCAGTTGCGGTTTCCTCACATGGCGCTATAGATTTGACTATTTGAGGAAAGCGTTTATTTCGTCGGCAGCCGTAGATCTTGGAATTACTGGCAGTATTTGGCGGAAATCGCCAGAAAGTAAAATCATTGCTTTTCCAAAACATCTCGAGTCATTGCGTAAATCTTTTAATGTTCGGTTAAGTGCTTCTAATGCACGTTTATGCGCCATTGTGCATTCGTCCCAGATGATGATTTTCGATACCGCTAAAACTTTGGCCTTTGCTGAGTGTTTTGCAATATTACACGTTGGTTCTTTAATAGTTTGAAGATTTTACGGTAATTTGAATGCTGAATGAGCCGTACGGCATCCTTCTAACAATGTGGCTGCTATTCCAGAAGAAGCAACTGCAACCGCTATGTTAGATCTCGCCTGAACAGTTGCTAAAACTAATGACATGAGGAATGTCTTGCCAGTTCCATCAGGGGCATCTAGGAAATATAAACCACTATTTTCATCATCGATTGCCTACATTAAAGTATCATAAACTTCCTTTTGTTGGTAATTCAACATGGGTACTTTCGTTTGAACGTCTTAATCTAATTCCTGGTGATCATATTCACGTTCCGTTCCAATTCTCAATTAAATGCGTCATTCATTTCACGATATGGTGCTGGCATTCCTAACCTAATTAATAAATTACCGCAAATGAGGTAACACATATCTTCGATCAAGAGTAAGCACGATTATGTATCTACTCATTCATCTCAATATCGTTATTTTGGAACTGACACGAATTTGATGTAAAATATCTTTCACATATTATCCTTGTATCTGTGCCTACAGGTTACATGGGTTTTATGGAAAAACATGTCGAAATGTGACAGCGAATAATGAGCGTATCTGACGTGGATATGCAGAGATAATGGCTTCAACGATTGTCGTATGCCAATGACTATTGTTTTCTAATAACTAATTCATCACATAGCTAGCACGATATGTTGGGAATATTACACCATTAACAGTTCGTAGTGACTCAAATCGACGTTGGCCTACGCAATTTACCAAGCAACAACCGCAAATAGAAATATTCATTATTCTTTGGATGAATTGTAACATACGACCAAGAACATCAGTAGAACGTACACCTGGATACCCACGAACCGCATCACCGTCTTTGAAAATTCTTCGATGAAGCATTCCAAATATAACAACGTGGCATCTCCGAGTAAAGCAAAGTTCGTGCAAACTGATCGTTTTGGCCGATGCAATAAAAAATCGTCAATGTAGTTGCTGGAGGTGTTTCAGCACTTCAGCAGCTTTGAAGCCGTGAAATATACTCGTTGACCATTCTCCAGATGCCGACCAAATGCGAACAGTAGGATGACGTCGTGAATGGGAAATGCGAATATACCCATAAATCGCTTCATTACAGTTTACATAACGACAACCTTGACAGCCTGAAATTTCATCGTTGGTATTCGAAGATTGCAATCCAAAAACCGCCATATCTGCCTTTCGTGACATTTTGCATATAATTTTATGGACTTAACTGAATTGCAGTATTCAACGTGCAATGTGTCTTGAACGATTTAGAAATAAGTGGCGAATATGGAACAATCCAACTGTTGTCGACAACGAAATCCATTCTTTTCGCTTTCGTTGTGACAGTTCGACCGTTGTCATCTGGTGATCAACGCCGATACACGGATAACCATCATTGCCAGTGACAATCTCCGCCGTTAATTTCCGTGGATATCGTTTAAGACCTTCCATCAACCATGCAAGGTGATTGGGGATTGATGGCACCACACGGTCATGAATCATATTAAAAGTAACAACATCATGTAGGTCTGGATCGACTTAGGGAATCTCAGCACATATGATATCATCTATTTGGTCAGGCTGAATTCTTCCACTAACAAAATAAGAATGTGCGTCGGCAGGCCTCGCTTTTGCCATTCGATTGAATACATCCAGCATTGAGTATCTCCGAAGACGCGTTGTTTAACAATAAAGTTCATCAGGGTAAGTTTTTTGCCTGAAAATCACGTGCTGGGATGTCGTGTCTATCACTTGATGTTTGTCCGGGAGCAAGAATTGGTAATTTCTATCCATTTTGGATTACAGGTAAAAGTAAAAAGAGATCGGGCCGAACTATTGACGAACATATGTCATTGCATCTTGTGCATATTCATGCATATGACGTGGACTACCAATGTATGTCACCGGCAGAATAGTTAATCGATCAATATTAGCTGCTTTTCCTTCAGTACTAACTGCATAACTTAAATGGATGTACTCCCCAGAACGCTGTTTGGCTTGGTTCAACCTAATGAATGTTAAACGTTCTGTTTTTATTTTTACGTACATGTCAACGCAATACTGCTAAAACAATCGACGAAACCGCAGCAATGATCATAACGTTGGATGATTCGTCAAATGTCAGCATTTTGACGAATCATCCAACGTTATGCGTGATAATTCATTGAGCTAACTTTCTTTGTAGTTTCTTCACCTGAAATTAAAAATTTGATAATTAACCATTTCAGAGGCAAATTTTAAAGGCAAACAATACAGACATTAACCATTTTTTTAATAAGCATTATTTTAAATCAGTATCTTTCACAAATAAATAAAAAAAATTATGATACTAATATTCACCATTCAATGGATTTTTCATTTTAATATTAAAATAATATCCATCTTCTCCTTGCCAAAACATCAGCGGGTATGTGCAGATGATATTGCAATACCGCTGCAATAATCTGAGTATTGATATGATCTATGAGTTTCAGATATTTGTTGCCGTTTATTCAGTATCGCGACGTGAGGGTACAATATAGCGTTTTTTCCAATTGTCACCAACAATCAGGATGGCAACTTTGTCAACTGTTGGAGCATTAAATGACCTTTCATGTGTGCCAGATGGTCGCTAATCTGCTTTGATGACAACTTTAGTCATCACTTGGCATGCGCTCTAGCACTCTTAAGCAACCTGACAACGCATGATGTTCATGAAGCAGACACTGCAAGTCTTGAAGAATTGCTGGCTTCATTCCTGCATTGATCTCTGGCGTCGATCAAGTTGTTCTTCCATGTTGCCCATGAAATATTTTCAAAAATAAAGGTAGTAATGATCCAATTCGATGATGAATCTGTCCTTTATCTACAAATAAAAACCAGTCAGTATTGACTGGGTTATAAAACGATTTTTCGGTGGGAGAGTAGAGTTCAGAATTAGCAAATATACTACATAGAGTCCAATAGATGAAGAAAGTTTCTAAGTAAATGAAAAAGTATTCTTTAACTACATTCTATATAAGTACAAAAATAAATACCTTAAATGTCGGATTAAATCCCCGTTCTTCGATAATATCTGCCCCAAATGACGTCATCTGGAAACAACCATTGTATTTTTGAGTATTTGCAAGAAAGTGGCGTGATTTTTGTGTGTCGCCACAAAGCAATGAAAACAATGGCTCAGGGGGCGGAGTCAATTAATGGCAATTTCACTTTACCATTAAGGCAGCATAATCCAGGCGTTTCTCTGGAAAACTTTAATGCACCACAATACTCGCAAACTACGTCCATTTGCCCAAACACATGGGATGCAAGCTGTAATCATTGCTGCAATCGTATTGAAACGCTGCTCGATTCAAATCAGCCCTGATAAATATCTTGTTCTGCGTCGCAAATTATTTCAATCAGTATTTCGTATTCTTCTTGCATCACGGCTTTGTCGGAAAAGATTCGATCGTCTTGGTCGCGGCATTATTAATTAAACTTCACTTCACCTAAAACTAAATTTTCACTTCACTGTTTATCAAATGGGCAATTGGGCAATAATGTTAATCATTTATTCAGTAGAAATTATTTTATTATTGATTTCTTTCAAATATCAAATTGTCACCCATACGTCATTACATAGCTGTCATTATACGTCAATTTTGTTATTCCAATTCCGATTCTTTTTTGCTATACCACGTTTTATAGTGACTGACGTTACATGTCAAGTCACACGGGAATGCTGTCGAACGGGATAAAAAGTATCCTATGTCCTTTTCCTGGCTTTAAACTACCTCCCTGCTAATTTACAGCTAAATCGGTTCAGCCGTTCTTGAGTTATAAGTGAAGTAACTAACACGACTTTCTTTTATATATATAAGATAAATTCATTCAAATTCATCACAAATCAAAACACCAACTAAAACTACTAGTGGTATCACCACATGGGATATTAAGTCTTGTTTACCCAGTAAATACGCTGGCTACGGTGCCCTTAAACCGAAAACAATGTAATGTAATGTCTTCACACTACTGCTTTGCGGCAGTAATAGGCACAGCGATGGTACCAATACAGACAGTCCGCTGTAAAAACGAAAATAACCAAATAAAATCAAATATATAAACGAAATAAACCAAATTTAAAATTTCTTGTTCTTATTTTTGTGCAAAAATAATTACAAACACGCATTTATATTTAAAATTTTACTATTTACGTATTATTAACGTGTAAAAAGGTGGTCTTTATAGCAGAGGTATTTCCAAATACAGAATACACAATACAATTTCACGGTTTTTATTCCCTTGTTAAGTAATCGAAAGCGAGCAATGTCAATAACCTAATTACGTACAACGTAATAACGTAAGCAACAGAAAGTAAACTAAGCTTAGGGGAGTTAAATGTCGAAGTAAAGAACGAGTAAAATTAAATGTAAAGCAAACATGGTACAAAATCCTTTCAGAAATTGAA
>JAGSMT010000593.1:0-56031 GCA_029286875.1 Lamproptera curius
ATTGTTTTTTTTGAATAACTTTCTATTTTTGTATATTTAACGCTATTTTTCTTATTTGCCATATCCCTGTGCACCCACAATGCTATCTCTGCACCACTCCAAAGGTTGACTGGTAGACAATGCTATTGGCATTAAGTCCGCCTTGGTACAAGATTTGTGCATAAAGTGTAAATAAATAAAATAAATAAACGAAGGGTCCGATACTAAACCTAAAATCTTCTGCGTTTTTAATTAATTAAAAACAACTTCCGAGAATCTGAGTTCTTATAAAATATTTCTTAATACTAAATCACTGTTACTGGACCATTTTAATGACTGGAATCCACCAGCGTTGAACATATTAATAAATTGATTTAAAAGTTTTATAGCTTTACTTTCATCTAACAGCGACGTCACTAAATCATCCATTTACATCTCCTTCTCAGCGACATTTGCAGCCTGCGGATAATTACACCGCTCATCGTTTCATAGTTGACGAATTGTGCGCATTGCAATATTGGGACTAGATTTAAATCTAAATACGACACGGTTGAACTGATATTCCTGGATAAGTTCTTAGGGATCAAATCTAAATAATATTTTTTGATACTTTGTATCTTCCTCCTTTACTATAATTTGCAAGTAAATCTGTTTAATGTCAGACATTAAAGCGTTTAGAAACAAGCGAAAATTTAGCAAAAGTTGAAATATATCCGCTTGCAAATTAAGCCCTGAATGCAATACGTCTTTTAGAGATAAACTGTTTTGGCCTTTCGCGATTGCGTGTAAGACAAGTCTAATCTTTGTACTATTTTTATTATTCCGAATAATAGCGTGATGCGGTACGAAATAACCTTCCTCAGAATCCTTTGACTAATTTTCTGAAATATATCCTTGAGCGAGGTATTATTTTAGAACATTTTTGTAACCTTCTCTTGTATTGTTATTTTTAAGTCTGCATTCTAATAGCAATTACCTACGAAGTGCACCAGCACGCGAATGTCCCAACCCTGAGGGTTTCAACTATAGGGCAAAGCGATACAATAGCGAACCGAATGAATGCGTTTTACTCCGAAAGGACAGTCAGGGTTTCGGGTGACCGCAACTTTGGCTTGCCGTTCAGTATTCGATGTCTGATAAGAGAGAAAAATACACTCAAGCGGGCGTTTTATCGCTATCCGTCCGAGTCAAATCGATTTCGCTTTAGGAAACTTCAGTTAGAGGTCAGAGACAGGATAGAATTACACCGCAAAGAATCGTGGTTAAGTCTGACAGAAGACTTAGAGCCATCGCACACTGCCTATTGGCAATTGGCTCGACGTATGAAGTCGGATCCCCGCGACGCCATGCCGCCATTATCAAAGCCAACCGGGGCTTGTTAGCTTTCGATGACTTCGAAAGGCCGAATGCTTAGCCGATACGCTAGAAGAGCAATGTACGCCATCTCGCGCATACGCCGACGCGGCCCACCTATCGGAGGTGGACCGTCTAGTCGAACTAGGGCTGCCTTACCACCAGAGGGCGATAATTTAAAGCCAGTGACCCCGGAGGAGGTTCGCGATATTATTAAGGGTCTTAAACCCGGTCGGCACCTGGCCCAGACCGTATCTCAAATAGAACTCTAAAATACTTGCCAGGCCCTATTGTCTGTGTTTGGTCAACATTTTCAATATTTTATTATCAACTTATACTTTTACTGATGCCTGGAAAGAAGCCATC
Organism: Lamproptera curius; assembly: GCA_029286875.1. Classification (NCBI taxonomy): domain Eukaryota; kingdom Metazoa; phylum Arthropoda; class Insecta; order Lepidoptera; family Papilionidae; genus Lamproptera; species Lamproptera curius. The sequence continues at coordinate 1,699 of JAGSMT010000593.1, forward strand.
GTCATCGGTATTCCCAAGCCGAACAAACCCTCTAACCTACCCACGAGTTATCGTCCAATTAGCTTGCTCAATTGCTTGGGCAAGCTATATGAACATAATTCTTTCCGGTTGAAAGACCACACCTTCTCCAATAACCTCATCCCAGACGAGCAATTCGGTTTTCGTCCGAAGCACTCGTGTCCTGACCAAATTTATCGCCTGACGGAATTCATTCTGAATGGCCTTCACCAACCAAACCCCGTATCACAGGGCCGTCTTCTTCGATGTCGCAAAGGCATTTGACAAAGTCTGGCACAACGGCTTGATTTACAAGCTGTACATTCTCAAAGTGCCGGACAGGCTGGTTCACATCATCCAAGCCTACTTGTCAAATCGCTCTTTCCGATATCGAGTCGAGGCACCCTGTCCACGAGCCGTCCGCTCAAGCGGGCGTCCCTCAGGATCGGTCCTATCACCTTTATTATTCGCGCTCTACACGAGCGACATTCCCAAGCCCGACGATGTCAATCTGGCACTTTTCGCCGATGACACCGCTCTCTGTGTTCGTCGCTTAGACCGAACTATATCTATAAAAGCTCCAGAACGCGATCAATCGTTTAGGCGAATGGTTTCGTAAATGGAGAATCGACGTCAATCCCGATAAAAGTGTAGCAATACACTTTCATCGGTCTAGATTACGCCGTGATTAGACGATATCCCCGGTTCTCAACCCAGGCGTCAGGATAACGCCACGCGCTGGCGGATACCAGACACTAAGGCAACTAAAACTCTTCGGCCAACCGATCCCATGGGAAAGGAAGGCCAAATACCTAGGCGTGACCTACGACTGCAACATGTCGTTCAAAAGTCATATTCAGGACGTTAGGAGAAAGGCTTTGTTCGTTTCGACCAGACTCTATCACCCAACGAATTCTAACAGTAAAATGTCGCTAAAATATAAACTTTATTGTACAGGTATGCATACGACCAATCATGGCTTATGCATGCCAAACTTTGCTCACGCATCCTCCACACTCCTAAATCAACTACAAGTAGTTCAAAATAAATTCATCCGCGCGCCACTGGGGCGCAGTGGTACCAACGAAATGTAGACTTACACAGCGACTGCAATTGCCGACACTCCGCGAGCACTTTAAAAGTTAACTCGCAAACACATAGATAAAGTAGTCAACCACAGCAACCCTCTGCTGGTAAAAGCAGCAACGTATACGGCCGATCCAAACGCGTCTAGGCCAAAGCGTCGACCACGAAACGTTCTTCTCGACCCGGACGAGGAAGGTCGCCGAGACTCCGGACCCAACGGGGTCCCTACATCAGACCCTACACACACACGAGTAGGGGTAGCACACTCACCTGTAGTTCGCCCTCGCTTACGAGCACAGCGACACACACACACCGCGTATACTAGATACACCCGCGTTCCAGGGCGGTTCTCACCGCCCCAGCAATCGATTAATCAGTCGCCAGACCGTCGGCGTCCCGGTCCGTAAACCGATCGTCGACGATCCTAGGAGACATAAACTAATACCTAACTGACGTACCTTCTGTACGTGTGGCCTCCATTTTTAGCAAAAATGGGCCACCTAGTTCGTGGGGACGGAGCTTCTCAGAACTCTGTGTTAGATGAAGCTTACTAAAGACATGAGTCTGGAAGCATAACTTCAAGGATAAAAAAAAAAAAAAAAGAATGCGTTTTATGAAGCAAATATTCTTTCACATTCCTCCTCCTTAGGACTTAAAAATATTCGTCGCGTCTCTTCAAGTTAAAAATTTACGAAGCGTTTGATCTAATGAATCTTCATTGCGTTATGTATATTTTCGTTTTCAAAGAGTTATGTACCATAAGATTATTAAAAAATTATATTTTGACATCAGTAGGAACTTTACCCATTAGTATGTATCCAAATACGGTTTCAATAACATGGGGCGCTGGAGTGCAATTACTATATCACCTAAAATCAAATATGGAAACAGTTAGCGCCTAACAATAACTTAACTTCACTTGGCTCTGCCACTGATGGTCAGCTAGCGGAATATTGATTAAGTGTTGCACTACGAAAGTATCAATGTTGTTTTAAGGTAACGTATAAGTGATACGATCAACAATTAACGCTTTTAAATTGTATTTATATTGTTAACTTTTGATTGTATTTGTATATTAACGTAGCTCATAACGGACGCGACGGTAATCCAATACCCTTAATAGAGGAATTTGAAAGCGTAATAACATTCCAATTAAGTTGTTTACAGCACGCGATGGTTATTATATTATTTTGCGAACTCGTTGTCTGTAAGTGAGCGCACGGGTACAAAGATACCATTGCTATTGTTTACATAACTTGGAAGTAGAAAGTAGCACGGTCATAAACGATGAGTTATTTTTGGTTTGACACACTGGGTTCAACGATATCACAGAAGTAAAAGATTGAGATTCATTTTTGGTTTGTCCTTAGAAAATGAAATATTTTCATTTTCGAATGAGTGATGCAATAAGAATTATTATCAAAATGCAAAACGTATGATGACGTTTGTCACAAGTTTTACAATTTTATAACGATTTACAATTATGATCAGTATGTATTTAAGAAGACAATTCACAACATGCGGACATGGATCTAAATAAAGAACACGTATTTAAATAAACGTGGTCATTTTTCTTACATAGGATACAATTGCCTTTACTATTGGAATGATCAATATCGCGCGATATGAAGGCATTGTGTACTTGTTGGTTCGGTTGCGGGCGAAATGCGTCTGGCGGAACACTATTATGCGGCGATAATGACGGCTTGCGTAAGGCGTAGTATTTAAATGGGTCCAATTATAATAAGTTCACTTATTTTTCAAAAAAAAAAAGATTGAAATCGAATAAAATTAGCGAAACTATCAAAAGGAGGTATATCTTCATTGCGCGATTCCATTTTAGAAGTGTTAATAATGCTAAAAAGAAATTTACTTAATGCCATAAGTAGAAACATAAAATCGCCAGATTATTAATTTTAAGTTTTTAATGCGCCTACAGCTGACACATAGGTATCTAAAAACTAGTAAAAGTACGTAAGGAAGGGTTTACTAACATTTTAAAATTTAACAACTGATCGAAGTATGTTGACGCTAAGGAACGCGTGTCCTCATAGCGGTCAACTAGCGAGTTCCATATTAAGGGATAATTTTCTGGACATGGTGCATTACATTACAAACGCTTCTAATGTTTTTGCTGGTATTAACCAGCAAAAACTTTAGAAGCGTTTCCAGTTAGTTTGCCTAAAAGGTAATACAATTTGTCGTCATTGCTTAGCGAGTCGTTGTTATGCACGTTAGACTTAAAACTTATGTAGAATAAGGGCCATTGTCGGATGTCACCGTCAAACGATGCAATTTCAATTGGCGGTAACCGAGATGCGCGTGCGACAATTGTTTTTCCTTTGAAGTGGGTTGTTGTTCATTGCACAATAAAATAATACGTAAAATATACGAATACATTTCTTAAAAATCGGAAAGAATACAGTAATCTATTTTAGCGATTGATCGACAGCGATTAATAAAGCGTTATAATTATACTAAATTGATTTCTGATATCTTCTAACGTTTGAACACTGAGAAATATTTCTTTTCTTTCAAGTTCAAGAACAAGATGACATGAATGCATGTCACTCAAAAAACTTAGCCAGCAGTGAAAAGTATAAGTATAATGTAGAAATTGAATGCACCGTAGATACATGCGTTTATAATGCTTTAATATTTTGGTTTTAAAGTTGGAAAGGAAGGATTAAAATTTAGGGATAAAATGAAACACGTCATAAAAACTTGTATGATTTCGTTTATCATTTATTAAATAGAGACATAATAAAACAGTAAAACATATTAACTGTACGATTTCAAAACTTTGCCAATTTACCCAAATCAAAACTACAACAACGAAAAAATTTCGTCGCCAGCAGCGGACCGTCGCCGTTCGCCGCAGTCTCCTGAGCCACCAGCTTCCTTCATTGTCCGCTTCCGTGAAGTCGTCGCGCTGAACCATCTATGTTTTGAGTGTATCTGCGCTCATAAACCTTTATCGCACCGCTGATGTCAGTGCGGTTGCGATTTATTGCGCTACTTCAGCGTTCGGCTTTGCGACGACGTGTTATGCAACCGTTGCTTAACACAATTGTGTTGTCAGCCGCTTGACGAAGCTATCTTATTTCTGGCTGAACTAGTTATTTTTACAACTATTCTAGGCCTGTTGAACCTTTTAATATTTGTTTCTGTTAAAGAAACCAGAACCAGCCACGACACACCTCCCTGCCGATGCCTCCTTGGCGGGCAGGCAAGCGCTGGGACTCACCGATTACGTTGAGTGACGCAACCTATGCTTCGTCAATCGTACGCGCGACCTAACTGGTACAATAGTCGACCGAGAGTTGAAACATCGCTTTGGTCCTAGCACCAAAGCGATCAGTGAGAAGCTCGGTCACAAACTGTATCTTAAGTTCACATTTCACACGCGATGCACATTTTGATCGCGGAGCATTGCCCAACCGCTCCTTCCCTGCCGCTAACGCCTGGACCGACTGAGTGATTCCTCACGGATGATGACGATGAAAACTATGTCAACGTCAGCATCCGCACGGAATCGGATATGGAAGTCGAGGCGTAATCCAATCCAAAATCTGACGACGTATTCAAAACCGTCAAATCAAAGAGGAAGCGCAAGGTCCGCACCCCTCCACCTGCACACGTCCTTCCTGTCGAGGCTGCAAAGCCTGAACTCTACCACCTGCCCCCAGTAGGCCACCAAACCGTCGACCTCCTAGATGGCAAAACCCACCCCTGTCCATTCATCCCGCCGACTCTAGGCACTCCCGGCCCCTGCCTTACCCAGCCGTCCCAGCCATCCCAGGCACGGCTCCCTCGTAGGGAATTGCCCCCGCCAATTTACTGCCGCGAAAAGAGAAGTGGGTCAAGATTCGCTCGGCCCTGTCAAACAATATAAAATTTGAGGCCTCTGATAGGAATCAGGGAATCAAATTTCAGTAAGCTCACACCCAACGAGTTTCAGAAGGTGACTTTTTCTTTATGAATAAGGAGCACCAATATCATACATTCGCGTTCCCAGATGATCGCGATTAAGGACAGTGGTCAAAGGACGCCTAAGGAGATCCCTTGCCCTGAAATACCAACTGCTATCACAATTGTGCTAGCATATATATATATATATATTATAGCTTCGGTGCAACGTATGTACCACTCGCGCACTAAACGCCCTTACGGTATGGTGCTGGTTACGCTAGATCGCTCAAAGGAAGGAAAGCGCATTTATGATATCGATCGACTGTGTGAGATCAGCCGTATCCCTTTGCGCGGCCGCATTCCAACGGTCTCCCAGGGCAGTGTCAGTTATTCGGTTACGTCTCGCGGAACTGTTGGTTAATTACCTCGGGGATCACGGCACTCCCGATTGTCCCAGACCCAAGGACAAAGAAGTCCTCGCCACTTACGAGCCCCCTGCGTGCGTCAACTGCCGCAATCCCAGCCACACGGCCAACTACCTCGGCTGCCCCAAAACACAGAGTTCCTGCAATCCCTAGGGAAGCTTCTTCCAGGCGACCACCACCCAACCCATCCTCTAGCACCGCATTCCCACCCCTCCGTCCTTCTAATGCTTGGCAGTTCCATCCCGTGTGGCAACAGCTAGCGCCGAAGCCGACTCCAAGCGCACAACGGCTCTCCACTGCCTCAAATAGCTATATGCTAGCCATAGCATTGGCAGTACTGGCAATAACTGCGCTTCATTTATAAAATCGCTAGATCTATTTGATCTAGACGAATTTTTTAAGGCATACGCAGGCAGATGAGCAGTTGGGCCACCTGATGGGAAGTGATCACCGACGCCCATAGACATTAGCAATACCAGTGGTATCGCCAACGCGCTGCCTACCGTGAGACATAGGGTGTTAAGTTTCGTTTACCCAGTAATTACGCGGGCTACAGTGCCCTTAAACTGGAACACAGTAGTGTTTTCACACTACTGCTTTTGCGGTACAAATTGGCACCGTAGTGGTATTCCACCCAGACGGTCCCTTGTAAAAGGGGACCTACCACTGGTAAAAAGGGACCTACCACCGGTTAAAAAGGGACCAACCACCGGTATAGTTTCAAACATTACCAGGATGACCTAGGGTAGATATAGGCATGAAAGTCGATATGGTAATTCGTCATCGCCAAAGCAAAAGCCATAAAACTTTGTTTCTATTGAATGGCAAATAAAATAAAATCTGCTATTCAACGCGGACGAAGTCGCGGGTAACGATAGTATAGAAAATAAGAAATGTTACAAAAATTTACGTAAAATACCCATAATGAAATATATAAAAGGTAACTTTTAATTAAATAATGTTTGAAAACACATAAATAAAAGAAATTGAAAACAATTCTGGGAACATTCTAAGTCATCAAACAAACAAATTATTTTCCTGTAGCCGTGTTACTCCAATTTACCAAAATGTATATCTATTACATTTGCTCGGGAAAATCTAATTTCAATTAAATTAATTTATTCTTGGTATATCTTTATAAGCTATCGTGGGTGATTATCATTTACACTCTTAAACGAACGTCTGTTTTCATGTGCAATAACGCATATTTGGCATACGTATAGTACCGGAATGGAATTAGCCTCAACATACTGCCTTGCATGTCTAGTTGTGTAAGAAGAACATGATACGAAACTATTAATTTAATTCCTTTTTAATCACTATGCAATGCAGTCCGTTGCTGATGTAGGATTAAAACTGATGGTGTTCGGATGGGCATGCAAAGGTCGGTCCACCCACCAACCCACATTGGATAAGCGTCCAGCGTGGTGGGATGCGGTCCAAGAACCCTCTAATGGAGAAAGGGAGGCCTATGTCCAGCAGTGGACTTACACAGGCTGATGGTGATGAATATTCAAATGCCCTTGACTGCAATAACATTTCATCCCGCCAACTTGTTACTATGCGAATAAGGCGAAGCAAGGACCGTTTATTTAAGTTATATATTATATTAATTAGAAATCAATAAGAAATTTCATTATGTAAAGAAACACTTTAAGAGGAATCCTTTAGAAGCGTGAAAAATAGGTATTTTTAGAAATTTTTAGACATGAAAAATTATCCAATAATTTTCAAATTTTAACATAATTTTATTTGAGCAATTAAGGTGAGAGACATTTTTTTTTGTTACGATAATTCACAAAATGGCGGCGTTTAATTTAAGGGTCTTCGGACGCCTGTTTTCCATGACATCGAAAAGTGCTGCAGTTGTCACGCTTTTGCTGTTGATCTTAAAAAATCAACAAGTGTTATTCGTTTACTGACATATTAAGTGGAAGGATGTACCTAAAAATGATGACAAAGTGCAAAATTGAAAATTTGGGAGCCCTTTTATTCTAAAGTTCTAAGTTTTGACCTTGTTTTCGACATCTTGACCCCTCAAAAAAAATATTTATTTGTACGCTACTTTTAAAACTTTAGGTACATCCTTTCGATAATATTACTGAGTGTGATCTCCCAAAATTTCATTGAAATCGATCAATAACTTTTTGAGCTACGACACGAGCAGTTTTTGAAAATGTTGTTTCGAGATAATCGCGTTTAAAGTTTCAACATGTGAAAACTAATAATTGTAGGTGACTTACCGATTAATCAGCGATGCCAGGCGCGTACAGCAGTCCTTCTTCTTCTTCGAAAAGGTGATTTTCGTCCGCCAGCTTTTTTTCCGGGCAGTACGAGCTTTTCGTCTCAGAAAGACTCCATCTGTTTTGCCGTACATTCGCTCCTTATCCGAGGCTTCCGCGCAAATTCTGCAGATGTTGCCAACAACTATGTCCAACGCATTCATAATCCTCAAGATCGAAGAGAAGCCATCATTGAATATACCAGCAGCGATGTGGGCCGAAATTTCAACAATTTTAAGCCGGAATGGAAATTTTTGGAGCCAATCGCTAGATCGTCGAGTTGAAGCTTTCATTTGCATTTTGGGTATGGCCTCCCAAGCACCTTTTAGCAAATAATCTCTGGACGGATCTGGATAAATTGGCAGGAGATGCTCTTGGATACTTTCCGGAAGTAACTGTTGAAGATCTTCCAATTTCGGATTTTTACCTAAGACAATTGCTTTTTCCATTTACACAGCTTTCGGGTCCAGTCGGGCAGTATTCGTGATTTGGCTTTTCTTTGTTAAAAAATGTGATAAAAAGTAGCCATAATCTCTTTTTTCATCTTTTCAACACTATTTACATTTCTTTGAATGCTCAAACCACTCAACACATATTTCGTGAGTTTTTGATAACTTCATCCGTTAACTTGCCTCTTCCGGAATTTTTTTCTTTCTCACGTTTCGGAGTCTGGTGCCCATTCTCTTCTCTACGTGACCAATGCTCACCAATTCGCTTTTACAACAGTCAACTCGTCACCATAAGGACTTAGTTCTAGAATAGCCTTAAAAGATTTCGAATCCCCATCCTATGTAATTGTCGTACTTTACGTTGAATTTCTCTTCAGATCTGGAAAACATTTCTACCATAGATTCAACCTCCATTTTCCCCAGGAGCCTTCATGCAATTGTCATCTGATCTTCAAACCATTCCTCATATTCTTTCGTATGAGTCTCATTTTTCCAGAAATTACAGGCGTGGCAGTAACTGCTTTTCACAACTAAATCGACCACTTTACCAGAGTAGTAGCCGATGAGCGTAGTTACACCATACAGTGGCAAGAACCCACGCTTTTCCACGTACCGTCACCAGATACTTTGAGAATTTGTTCTCCTCTTTCATGCCCTATATTTTTTCACCTCTTCTTTGATAGTATTCTGCGTTTAAAATTGAATGAGGAATTGGCAGCTGCATAAATGTGCTCGTGATCTTGGTGTAACTGCTTTAATTGAATCCAGTGCACAGGTCCATGAGGCTGCAAAAGGTATTAATTCCTTGTCTCGCGACCCTAGAAGTCTCAGTAACCAGGACAAGCCTTCGATTAATCTTGTAACCAGTATGTATCAAAAGTCCTGTTAAAATTAATTTCTCGATTGCCACACCGACACATAACAACAATTTTGAAACCAAGGTCTCTATGGTCTGACTGATTAAAATTGACTTTCTGCTTGACACAGAACGAGTCGTGAAAACTGTCAAAACTCAATAATCCTGTATTCGTAGCATACACGCGTGCAAAGGATTCGTACGCAAAGCCTCTATGCACGTAGCCTTGAGTTTTTAGCACTTGCACTAATATCATCGCTCGTACTCGGCCCGCATGCTCCCCGCTCGCATCAGTGAACTGATTCCCTTGAAATCTTTTTTTATTCGCAAATTTTCGAGCTATATCGCCTCGAGTTCCTTTCCGATAGTTTGGCATTTTATTTTCGTAAAGACAAAATTTCGAACGAAACTGAATCTGTTTTCGTTCCGTATACCTACCGTTTCACGCTACATACATATATATCTATATTGTTTCGGAACATCTGCTTGGTCAAAAAAAAAGGTAAACAAGGGAGCATTATGATGTGAAGGTCGTTCCACCTCTAACGGTCCGCGCGCCCGACTCGCTACCTGACCGGACGCTATCGTTTCGCTCTACGCTATACGCGATAACACCTCAAATATTCGTTATTTCGGATTTTTCTTTGGTCAGTATATTCTTTGGGTATCATACTTTCGAAATATGTAAAAATATTTTTTGAAAATTCTAAAGGAATTTCCCTTAAAAGATTTAAGAAAGTATGCTTTATAACCAAGGCAAATCCCTTAAGGGAGATAAAAAATCATCTCGTTATAAAATTAAAAAGAGTCAGGTAAAATATAAAACAAATGGTTGATTTTGTTCTGAATGTAAACGGCAAACCAATAAATAATGAGTTTTAAATAACAAATTTTACTAGGCAAAATTTACAAACCTAGGCTATGAAACAACTCTACTCCTCTAGATAAATCTAGATCTTTGAATTTATGTTTTAATAAAAAATCTATTTTCTGAGTTCGAACTTTATTGCGATGGTACTTTTGAGTACAATAAAACATATTTATATTTAAAAGGATATTTAAAACGAAGATTGAAGACTTGTGGAGTTTGTCTATTTGGGTAATTAATATGGTTATTCAAGATGTATCCCTGTATTGGCTGTAATATTTAATACATGCCTTGACATGTATCCTATTCCTCTAAACTTCTAATACTTTTGAATACTAGTAGCGTCGTGTCTATCCACACGCTAGAATGAACCGATGACATTGGAAACTACCACTCTGTCTCAAAATTACGGGCATTTAGTAAGGTTTTGAAAAAGGTTCAGATCAGTTTTGCTCTCATTTTAGACACGTAATAACATATTATGAGCGGCTGCCAATTTGATTTTACTATAGGTACGTTTACAATAAATGCTGATATGCAAATAATGTCTTATGTTATATGGGCGTAGGCAGACTATGACAACATTGTTTTCTTCTGTGACCTTTCTGAGGCTGTAGATTGTATCACCATCTTAATAAACTGGTCTTCTATGGCGTGCGCGAACCTTACGCTAAACATCATAAAACGTTTTATAAATTGACAATATTCTCAATCTTACAATGATTTAATGTAATCATAATTTGTGATTAATGTAGATAATAATGATAGAAAAAGTCTCACACGTTTTGCCTTCCGTCAACAGGTAAGTGGATACGGCAAAATCCACGCTCGAGTTTCACAGGACTAGCCGTTATCTTTTATTAATTTACGTTTAAAATTAACAAACGTGTAGAATTTCTTTTATAATCTTTAACATAGATCGGTTGTGCCTCTATTTAATTAGCCAAAAATTTTAAGTACCGAAGACCGTTTAGTGTGCCGATATAACAGTACAACTGTTTTTACGATTTTGGAACTTAAATATACCAATCTGTGTAAAAAATGTGGTTTAGGAATCGCCATGCAATTTAGTACGCTTAACATCTTACCGTGTGTCAGGTATAAGGTTATTGTTTAAATTATATTATTTAGTGATCTTTTAACAGAAATACCTAAATTTAATAACATAATAGTTAAGTCTTTCTTATGGCTAAGTTACCTAAGTTAGTTAAGGTGTATAGAAAAACATAGTCGCAAGCCACGGTGCCATGTGTCCGGACCCCGCCATCCAATGTGCCATATACATCTCATAGGGTGTTAAGTCTCGTTTAGTAAATACGCTGTAAATACGCTGGCTACGGTGCACTTCAAACCGGAACACAGTAGTATTTTCACACTACTGCTTGCGGCAGAGATAGGCACTGAGATGGTACTCCACCCAGACGGTCTCCTGTAAACAGAGGACCTACCACCGGACCTACTACCTCAAGTGGGTCAATAGCCACATGACGTGCAAATTAGATTGAAGTCTGTTTAGTAGTTTAGAGTACATCGAGTGCACACAACGTGACACGTGAAGTATATATGGATCTACAAAAGTATTCAAAATAGAATGCGAGACTACCAAAACATGCCAACAACTATCTACTATCAAAACCGAAAAAAATGCCTTCCTCTTATTTGCTTCTCGTAGGCTAGACTTTTAAGCTAAAAATTAGTCTTAGGAATGTATATTATTAAACGTAAAAGATAAAAACAATACTAACTACATTGCCTTTATTCTACTATCAGGAATAAGCTTAGGCCGTGGGTCGATTATGGTCGTATTCAGCGTTATTACTAATATTCAGACGATCAATTTTTCAACTAATCATTATTGTGTCGCAACTTTTGTCCATAATTTAAATAACAATTATAAAAAGTTAAGAGTTACATATATAATTGACTGTAAAATAATATTTATAGCTAACTTGACGATTGTCTAATCTTTTTATTACAAATATTAATACTAACAATACTAGCGACCCCTGGCTCGCACGGGTGCAATACTGATATCTGTAAAATTTATGGAAAATAAAATAAATAAATACACGATTTATGCATAAACCTTCCGCTTCAATTACTCTATCTATTAAAAACCGCATCAAAATCCGGTGCGTAGTTTTAAAGATTTAAGTATACATAGGGATATAGGGACAGATAAAGCGAATTTATTTTACGCGACTTTATTCTTTGCGATTGATTTATAACGCAGTAAATATAATGCTTGGTCTATTATAATTCAAATTGAAATTCAAATATCGTTATTCAATTTAAAAGTGTAACACTCGCTTATTGATTGTCAAGGACACTGCCATCGGTTAGGACTAGGACGCCGCCGACCTGAGAAAAACCGGCGAAAGAAACTCAGCGGGCCTATATTGCCATCTTTTAAATAATCAAATATATTATTATTTATTTTATTTACGCGATTATTATACATATCAAATAACTACTTCCACTAATTTCTATTCACTAATTTACGGATTCAGAGTTTTATTTAAAATTGACATATCTTTCGTTTTCTTAATTTTGAACATAGGTTTGACAAAAAGTACTTATGTTTTCCTTCGGTTTTGAGGTTTTTATATCTTTTCGTTTAATTTTTGAAATTATTGATCCCAGGAAGGTGGCAAAGACCAACCATCCTGTCTATTAAAATTTTGATATTTTTAATTTCTATTGCTTCCGAATCATCTTTGGTATAAATCGATGTTCATTAGCCAATATTGTTGTTCATCAAATCTAATATAATGATTGGGCTTGTCTAGAACATGGTCGCAAATTGCAGATTTCTTGTAGCGTCAGTGCTTAACATCAGCTTTATGTTCTTTACTCTGGTTCTTACTGGTCTTTTGTTTGTCCAATGTATGAGAGACCACAATCACAGTCTAATTTGTACACACTGGTACTTGTAGAGGAATTTTACATTTGAAATGTAAAATTCTAATATAAAAACTAACTAACTAATTAAAATAATAATATAAAATCTACACAACTGAAGGACATCAAAAGTACTTTTGACAAACCAATGTTCAAAGTTAAGAAAACGAAAGATATGTCAATTTTAAATAAAAACTCTGACGGTTATTCCAAAACATGTATATTGTATGTCAACAGACATATATCAACTTAGTCTGCCCGTGATCATGGATGCTGGAAAGAAGCCGAAAAGTCGGGAATAAATATATTTAAATAACGCGGAAAATCCGTGAATTAGTGGATTTGATATAATCAAATATAATAAATTTCAAAGGGAGGCCTATGTCCAGCAGTGGACTAACACAGGCTGATGATGATGAGTTACATACAGTTCTAAATACGTATATTATACTTAAAAAGCCTGGAGTGAGCATTTCATTACCAGGTTGTGTTATCATTTATAAATTCATCAATGTTAAAATATATAATAAATATTTACCTTTAACACATAAACACTATTTTTAAATTTATTAGTTAAATTCTCAATCTTCACTGGATTTGTTGCAAAAAGCGTATACATTGTCCCATAAAGATTTACTTTATTCTTCGCAATCTAGTTGCTGGAAGAATTAAATTATGTTTGTTTCTAGTATTTGTTATGTGCATTACAATGCCTGCGAAAATCATTTCTATTTTTCTGCACGTACATTTGGTTTTTGAATATGTATTGAGAAGTAACGGTTTGTATTTTAATCTCTGTGAACAATTTTCTCAGGAGTTCAAGGGATTCTTTCTAGGGATTATAGTAATATTTTATTAATGCACTTTTATAACATCTTATTAAAAATTCAGATTACAGATTCCCTACTATGAAATGGAGAGAGCAACAGGAAAGTATGCCCGACGCCGTTAAAGGTGGAATGACTGGTATGCTCACTAAAAGAAACGGTTGCTCCTATCCATGACACTTTGTGCTACTGCTGTGCCGTATGCACCTATGAGATGGCCCAGCACCTGCTGGAGGAGTGTTCGGCATGGGTACCTAATACCGAGAGCTGAGAAGTATTGCAGGACACGAAATGCCGCTTCACGCTGTACTCCAAGGCATGCCAGAAAGCGAATGGTTGTGGGCGCCGTCACGGGGAAACAGACAGTATAATATAAATAACAATATGGCGCTCCGGCTATCTGTTTAATAAGCAAGGCAAGCAACTGACTGCGTTCAGTAATTTAAGAAAACTATTGAAAGGTTTTTTTATAAGATTATAGATAGTAATATTTGTTTCAGGTCCTTTTACTTATGTCATCATATACCGCTTTCTAGTTATTAGAAGTATATCTTTAATTTTGCAACACATATTAAAAGATTTATTAAGAAAAATATTTGAACCAATTTGTAAATGACTACAAAAGTATTATATGCGTCGTTATTTAAAAGGCTTAAAATGATTCCTCTGTTTGGAATTGCAATTAACATATACGTTAAATAGTACTGTATCTTACAAAAATACCTATTATCTACTCTGATATCATACGAACAGCTCTTAAATCTATCTTTCTATTGTTCAAACGCACTCTTAAACTTTATTTATGAAATATATGTTGAAAACGATATAGTTCAAAATTGCTCGATCCGGAAGTGGAGAGGAAATCTGCGTTGGTCCCATGTGCGGGGCACTTATCAGATATCTTCGAGCCGCGCTTCGAATATCACGTGTCCTGCTACGCGTTTTACGATAGTTTAACCGTTGAGAGTTTAACGTTTCAACCGTTGTTGATTATTTTCCTAATTTGTGCGCGGAACAGTTATAAAAGTGTACAATTCTATTAAAGTGCGTTCAAGTAGATTATACAAATTTCTCGTGAATAATCATCGTTTTTTGTGTGGCGCCTTGGGGAGTAAGTATATTTTACTCGAGCACTACTAAAAATATTAGTAATTAATGTATATGTAACTTGATAAATAATAGGAAAATTTAGATTGGTAATAATTGTTATAAATTGCGTGTTATTACATTAATTCTGTGAAAATATTATAATATTATAAAAATGCTTTGTTCGCTGTACTAAGAATAAAATGTTTGTATTGCTTTTTATTTTCAGTAAAGTAGTCTGAAAGTACATTTATAATTAGAATTGAATCTCTTACCAACAGAGTTCAACTTAATGGATATAAGTGCATTTTAATGGCATTAAATACATTATAGTTTTATGTATATGCTTTATTTATTTCATTCATACTTTCGTTATTTGATCGTTTCAAAACGCGTTTTATATTTTTTAATTATTCTTAAAATATCGAATTCTTCTTTTGTTATTTAAAACAGCCCACATACGTAATGAAAATGATTCTCTTTTACTGGTTTTGTATTTTTAAACAAAATTGTAACTGAACTTGGTATTTGGCCAACTATGATTGTTAAATACCACAGAATTCATTTTTATAATTTATTTTATTTTGATTCCGATTTGTAAAGACTGATTGTATTACATAGTATATAAAATTAATAGCTTTCAGTAGGTAAATAGTATGCTATCATGCCAGCATACAACCGAATCATTGATAGTAAGCGCAGCAATGCTAAGTTTTACTGTTGCTCTCTTTTTTTATTTTATTTTTGTTGTTTTTACGTATTTAGCTCGTATATTCCCTATCTTTTAATTTGTAATTGTAGGTAAAGGGAGATATATTGTGATATAAGTAATTTGGGATATTTTTAAAACACTTTTGTATGACCGCGTTAGCGAATTGCTACAAGTGTAAACGGTATAAAACCTTTCACTCGCTCCGGTAATTTGTCTCAGCGTTTGGCGAACAAAGCAATTCGCTAACGCGGTCATACAAAAGTGTTTTAAAACTATCACCAAATTACTTATATCACCAATATATCTCCTTTACCCTACTTGTATTAATTTTACTCTTTAGAAATTAATGTAAGGTGTGTAATGTTTTTTTGCTTGATAATTGTGTTTAAGTTGTTTTTGTCGGTTAAATGTATTTTAGTTTTATTTTTTTTACTTTTCACAAAACAATTTGTCAATGTGCTAAGTCACTATAATTTTGCATGTTATGTTTACCTGTAATTGATTGTGCATTTAAGAATACTAATCTGTATTTCTTATATTCATGTGTTTGTATTATGTAACAATTGTTGGTGAACTAAATAAATAAATAAATAAATAAAATGAATTGCATTTTGACCATTGTGATACATTCAATATAACATAATTCCCATACTATGACACCGACATTAAATCCGATTCGTAATATTAAACTTGCTTCCATATATTCATTGTTAAGTTACTGGTACTTGAATTTACTGGTCTCAGGTTTGCAAATGTCATGAAAGTTACTTTAATTTCGATTTTTACAACAAAATTATTTTAACAGCTAACGAGTTAGTTTAAAATATTTAACAATAATGTTGTATTATTTTGTAAATATTTTCAGTTCCAATTTATTTTTGACAATCGGTGCAGATCATTATCATCATATCTGCCTAACAAAGTCCACTGCTGGACATAGGCCCCGTTAGCCACGATGTACGATACTGTGCCACCTGCATCCACCGACCTCCTGCACTCCATCTCGTGGAGGTCGCGTGATGCCCAGTGCGAGTCCGCTACTCGAGAATCTTTCTTCTCCACCGGTGCATAATATTAATGATTAATCTGATTTTAGCAAACTACTACTACTGGTTTCTGAAAAGCTAGTAAACGCTAAATCGAATCTAGTCAAATATTATGTCAATCGCAACTTATTTTGATAAAAGAATGGTTAAACTGCTCAAGTTGATCATTCGATCAGCTGACAGAGCTAGTAAATTTTACTTTTACTGTATATTTTAAATATATTACAAATAATAAGGATTAATAGAAATTTACTTTATCTTACGTCTTGTATAGCTGTTTATTTAAATTAAACGTAACGTTATTTCCTACGAAAAGATTTGTATAATTCTATTCATTACGAATAATATACAAATGGCATATTTCAACGTTAACGATTTTGGCAGCAATAAATATCATAGACGGACGTGTACTTTGAATCAGTTCATTGATGTACTAAAAACAATTGTGTACAACTCAATTACAATTACAGTTATGAATATAAAGGTTTGAAATCAATATTGAATTTATTATACAGAATAACAACGAATATAAGCAATACCACGAGTGATGATAAATACGGATCTGTGTACAATTTGGATGACAATGGTACTAAATATTAAGTTGACCCTGAATCAAAAAGACGTGGCGTTTGCACAAAATCTATGGGGATAGGCGACTAAATGAAGCACTTACTGTATTAAAAACCCGAAATAAGAGTTATATCTCCCAATATAATATTTATCTCACGCCTTTTATTAAATTAAGTAGATAAAACAATACATTGATATCTTATATCGAATGAAGCTTTACCTGTTTAAGGCATTCTCATGACTGTAAATATATTTTTTATCATCACGCTAGTTCAATAACCCGCATTGGAGGATGGGCCAATTTTAACATAACATTTGTAAAATGCCGTTACCAATAAACATAGAGATACACTTAATTATTGACCGTCAATAACCCTATCGCCGTGTCGGTATAGGACCTATCTGTACCGGACCGGTGAATCTAGAGATTGTTTTTGATATCTATTCCAGTGAAATTAGTACACACAAAATATACAAACAATTTCATGTCTAAAATTGACATATTATTAAAAACTTAGAGCGAACATTCCATTTTCATATGAGTTCTTGTTCAAAGACTAATTACATATTTGTAATAACCTTTAACATGCAAAAGTTCGTTGACAACTATTTTAAATTTGTTAAAGGTAAAATTTTTAAAGTTTTATGAGAATTTGTTGTGAACGTGAATACATTGAAGGATTTTGTTATTCATCCAGTCTATTCATCCAGTCCCATAAAGGATTTAGTTATTGTTTGTAGTGCAGTTTCTGGAAGAAACTTCGTATGTTTTCCTTCCAAGTATTTATATGTAGTATTTATAGTACGTTACAACAGTTACCTTAAATCATATAAAATATATAGAATACTAACGAATACTTCGTCCTAAAAAACTTTTGTAAAATAAATAGAGAGGTCAGAAATGTCGCGTACTTTAAAAGATCACTCAGGACATGTACCTACAAGAAAAGTAGTGATCGTTTCTAAATTAAGATCGAAACAAGTCTTGAAGCGGTAATCAAAGGAAGTCACAGAGAGGTGTTGTGGTTATGTCATTACGTTGTTATATAAAAAATATATGTTAGACATTAGTATAACCTCCTGACACCCAGCGTATTACTCATAAAACATGAAAAACAAAAAATTATTCCTCACTATTTACACCAAATATTAAATAGTTGGCAACCGTGGCGTATGAATCAAATACTCAGCAACACTGATATTGGCTGTTAAACGCCCTTCTACCGTGTGATGAAACATAATGGGTGAGGGAAATTTGTGCAGCTTGAGAACTCGAAACAGGTGTAAGTAAATCTGTATTTATTGAAATAATCTAATTGAAATTTTTATTGTTTTGTTTTATTTTATGTTGTTTTGTAATCAATCGTTATTTATGTGCAACTATTTCCGCATAACAATGTAAAACACTTCTAATATAACCTCAAATATTTTAACGTTTTACACGTATTACACTCGGGGTTAGTTGGTAGTAGTCGGCCTAACTGGCTATTGTTTCAGATTCACATAATTATAAAATCTTGGAAGCTCTCGACGGATCCGATTAAGATTTTAGTGACGGGGATAGCGATAATGATCCTACATTTGTTCTGGAGCCAAGTGATAATCATACGATTGAAGATGAACCCGACGATAACTCAAACAGTGGCTCTAACCTTTCTGATATACACTCTAACTTGCCATCCGATCCTCTGTAAGCTCTGTTATAAATATACGCAGATGAAGAGGAAGGCAGAGAGTTCGAGCACGTCGTAGTACCAGAGAACTGACTACGACGGGTAGTCAGTTATCTAGACCTTCTTCCCAACATTTACCATAAAATCTTTGGATAGCGCGTTTCAAACCTACTGTGTTTGCTCTTTCCAGTCCTAACTAATTACCATATAATATGAACTATAGGCCTTGGGACGAAATTTTCTCTCAGTTTATAGATGATGATATCCTTTTAATATTGGTGGAAGCTAGCAATCGTTCTTTACTACTCAATGAAGGAAAAACATTAGGGTTACCTTTAAAAGAACTAAAAATATTTTTGGCATTATCATGGTGATGTCAACTATCAACTATCCTATAATAGACTATTATTGGTCAACTAAACATCGAATACCGATCATTGCAAATGCTATGACTAGAGTTAGATTTTATATGATACGAAACAATTTGAAAGTGGTATTTGATATCATTTTGATTGTGATCAAATACCACCCTTTATTTAATCGATTTACTTCCTTTATTTAATCGAGTTCTTAGTGGTTTTCTGTCTCTTGAACGTAACGAGCATGTGGATGAAATGATTATACCATTTACAGGAGCATGTGGCTTAAAACAGTACTGTCCCAATAAGCCTAATCCCGTAGGACTGAAGCTTTTTGTTCTAGCTAATACTGACGGCATAGTTCTAGACATGGTAATCTACCAAGGAGAAAAGACTTTTGAAGAATTCACACACAAAGGTTTTGGTCTAGGTGAAGCTGCTATTTTAAAACTTACCGAGTCTCTAGTTCCAGGTCATTATTTGTATTTCGATCGCTACTTTTCAACTGTCAGATTATTAGAAGAATTAATGTCTCGTGGATATAATGGGACGGGTACAATTATGAAAAACAGAATTCCTAAGGATTGTACTTTACTGATGATAGAAAATTTCTTCAAAACCAAGAGGTATAACAAGTTAATTCGGCGTAGACAAGAAAATTGCAATTACAAATTGGCTCGATAATAAACCGGTACTTCTAATTTCTACATGTTTTTCTGGTAAGGAATGTCATACATGTTTGAGATGGAGTAAAAAGACAAAGGAGTACATAAACGTTAGACGCCCAGAAGTTGTAAAACAATACAATTGTAACATGGGTGGAGTTGATTTAGCGGACAGGATGTTAGCAGTATGCCCGGCTAGAAATTGAACTCGAAAGTGGACTATCCTTTTTATTTGTCACATGCTTGATCTTGCAATTTGTAATTCTGGTTGAGTGATCGTAAATATAAACTGACGCAAAATGCACCTGAGATACAAAATAATGAATCCAGGGAATTTAAAATGACGTTAGGAGAAAAGTTTATTTACGATAATACAAAACTGGATGAATCTGATGATTTCGATAGCGATCCTAAAGGTCATTTAGAACCCAAACACAAGAAACGCCGGGTAGAGATTGTTCCATTGCCCCAAATCGATAAACGAAAAGGCTGACACTTACCAGATTTTATGAACAATGTAACTAAAATTAAAAGTTGATTAAAATAAGTACTAAACTTGTAAAAAGTTAAACTTGTCATAAATTGAAATTCATGTTTTAATATTTATTTTCAGAACCAACTAACAACGGATGTTTTATCAATGATACATAAAATTGTAGTTATTAAAAAGTATTATTTTTTTTGAAAAATTTTTTTTCTATATGTCCTTTAATTCTAAATTAAAATAATCCGTATTCGAAATACCAAAATATTTTGAAAAAAAATATCTCCAGGGTCAGGAGGATAACAAATATTTTTAAGACAACTTATGGTGTTGTAAAGTTATAATGTAATTTTAACCATTTCAGGATTCACTAATCACAGTCAGCTACTATATTTCAGGAATAGGTTCCAATGCAACAACACAACGCGGTAACATAATGAAAAATATAAAACTACCAAGTCATTCTACTACAAACGGACTACTCGGTTCATGGCGCCTATTTCTTTATATACTTCTTCTATCAAAAGCTGACAATGCTGAAATGATTACAGGTATTTTCATGTTCTGGCTATTTAGTTATTTTCGTTTGCTTAAATTGATAATACCTATGATCTTTGGTTTGCAATTTCAAAGTTGAAGTAAAATAATATATCGATGTTGTTATCAGTCGATTGTACCTCCGTAGTTGACATGTTGACGACATTTTATTGGTAAATGTTTGATGAATAACGCTATTGCGTTACCATTTCTAAGATTCTTTATAACCATTAGATACGTCAATTTTATGTGTTATAGTTTGTTGTAGAAATCAAACTATAATTACTTTAAATGTTGGTGTGTTTATTTGATTTGGACCTGGTCATGGCCTTTTAAAGTTTTAGCAGATGAGGAGTTTCCATGATGATTTTAAGTTAAACTAAAGATTCCTGCAGTTTTGCCTGTTTACCCTTTTATTTTAACTATATGAAGGAAATTTTCTTTTGACTTTTAGTTAGTAAGTAAACAAAATTATTTTAAAAGAGGGTGTAGGGTTGGAGGATTATGATATTATTGACACATTTTTGACCGCCTTCCAAAAAGGAGTTGGCTGATTCTGAAAAGAAGTCAGTTGTTGTATTTTATAATAATAATCATCTTTTTAATTGCTGGTTGATTTTTTGTTCAAGTCCTATTATATCCTGTTATCCTGTTATTATCCTGTTTTAAAACAAACTACTTTTCAAGTTTCTTTGTTTATAATTGATCAGGCACTGTAATAATTAACTCATGTTTCGTTTTTCTTTAAGTTTTTTTTAATGTCGTATTTTTAACAATTAAGCTAAGGTTAAGACTAATGTTTGTTGTTTGCAAAATTATTGTAACATGTCATAATGTGTAATAAGAGATCGCTGTACATGCCTGTAACTGGCTTACATACCTGTACCTAATTTATTATTCGGTAATTGTAATGTTGAATCTTTGTGTGTAGTGCTGTTGGTGTGTCTAAATAAATAAATATGTCTTGTTTAAGGAAAATATGTGTGCAATAAATATTTTGAGTCGTGGTTTCGTAACTCGAATTTGAAAAGTTTGAAAATGAAGGAATGAGAGATTCATAGGAAATAATTGTTAATATTGTTCTGCAAAATTATTTTTATAGTGCACCAATCATTAGCCTTTTCACAATGCTATAGTAATTAAATCCATCAGCCTTAATTCTGAGCTTATAACTTTTTTTTGGATAATAATTTGAATTATCCTTTGCTTCTCTTACTAGGATCGTAGGGATGTCCACTTAAAAAATATTTTTCTAATATCGAAAACTTTCCACAAAAGTTTAATATTAACTTTTTGCTAACTTTAGGAAAGAAAGAATTTAATTCGGAGCGTATGTTTTTCTTGTATGTATGTGTTACCTCGTTGCTCCGCCCTAGTTATCCGATTTTGTTTTTCTTTTATAAATAATAGATATTAGCTGTCATTTGGTTCCATTTTTAATGTTTTAATTTATGAAAATTTTGGCGTCAAAAATCACACTCTCGTGAGATTAAATTGCAACATATCAATTTTTGCATTGTCATAATTATTAAATAAAATTACTTTACGGATTTTATCGCGTTTATTTTACATTTTAAAGTCCCGACGTTTCGAACACTTTCCAGCGGCCGTGGTCACGGGTAGACATAATTCTTCATTTTATGAAATGTGTCATTGATGACATTTTGATTAAATGATATAAGAGATTTAAAATGTAATGGCAGATATCACGGGTAGTTTCATGCAAAGGGCACGTTGCCATCTGCTTATATTGCGCAAAATGATTACTTTTGAATTCGTATTTTTTGTTAAAATTTCATTACCAATCAACACGACGGAGTTTTGTGGCCTCGGTCAATTAATAAAGTATTCACTGGGCACAAAGCGGCTCATTGTTTGTGGGGATTTTGTGAATTTGACTTTAATACCGATGCCTAAGTTTGACCGAATCTGCTGATAGGGTACTCTTGGATCTATCTCTGTCATACACAGCACAACACTGTTATATTCAGTCGTCGCCGAAGAAGGCTGCCTCGTATGCAGAGCATTATTATATTTTTAAATGTGCCTTCTAAAAACTATCAGTGTTGCTTTCTGTATAGTTTTAACGCAGCGATTCATAGCCATCTTAATATAGGATGGTAGCTCATTCCGAATAAGATCATATTAAATAAAGAATGAGGAAGTCGTAAACGGTGAACATTGGTGCACATTGAAAAAACGATTGAAGTTTGAGAAATAAAGCAAATTACAGCGTCAAAAATCACAAATTTAGATTGTAGTATTTTAAAATATATTTATAGTATATATTCAAATTATTTTTTCTATTGATAACTTATTGATATTCGCACCTCCGTATTTATTTAACTATGCGGCACCCCATGGTTGACTGGCAGAAAATACTATTGGCATTTAGTCTGCCTATGTACACTTAGTGCAGAAAGTTTAAATAACCTAAGACCTTAACTATGTTCTACGTAATTGTGATTCTTATATTCTGTAATAAAATCAATTATGATTAGCCTGTGTCAGCCCACTGCTGGACATAGGCCTTCCTAATACACTCCACCGCTTCCGATCTTCGGCTTTTCTTTTAAACCGTTTTTGTCCCTGCGAGATCGGGTATGGGAAGGCATTTCCCAGTATAAAACGGGCGTCCCATATTACGTTTACCGAGCCTCAGTCTCTACTTCAAAACTTTTAAAATCCAGGTCGTCAGTTCTGTGGCTAATCCGGTGGGCTATATTGGGGACTTTGGTTTTCTGACGGATCACATCATTTCTAATGAGGACCTCATATTCAGACAGTACTCGGAGCGTAGCCCTCTTCATAGCTCGCTGAGTCGAACCGTAAGTTTCAAGTGTCGGCATCGTAGGTCATGAGAGGAAGAACGCACTGAACGAAGATTTTCGATTTGAGACACTGTGTTAAGGGTAACGAGAAAACTCCACAAAACTTATGAAAACCTGCCCAACCCAGCCGAATCCTTCTGTTGGCCCCTCCTTCAAACTTGTTTGTACCTAGTTGCAGTAAAATAAAATCCGCGAGCGCATAAATCTATATTTTGAGAATAAACCACAACAACTTTATTAATAAAAACACTTTTTAAAATAAGGCATATTCAAAACTCAGTGTCAGCCCACATTAAACATTAAAAACATATATATTTTACATGCAATAAACGTGTCATAGACGACATTTTGATAAAATGAATAATTCAAACTTATCAGATGTAAAAGAAATCGAAGACTTGTTTTGTGCAAAGAGCAGGTTATTATTTGCTTATGTGGCGCAAACAATGCACTATTTGATATTTGTAATATTTATTTTGTTACAATTTTACTTCTTCACTATTAAAATGGAAGCCGTGCTTATCTTGTAACAAAAGATATTTTCTATGTCCCGATATATTTATCTCTGTGTTGTGTTACGATCATCATTACTTAATTAGTTAATCATTGTTTATAACATGTTAACTTTAATAATGTGAAGAATGTCTAATCTGCTATAAAAAGTAAACTCTACATAAACTAATAAATGTTAACACTTATTGCCAAAGTGTAAGTTAGCTTCGTGAGTCATTGTGAATATATTGTATAGTACGATATTAATGAGCTGTTTTATTTGTTTGTGTTTATCATTAGACACAAAGTTTTATTCAGGGTGTCCATCATCGTCGAAACTAATGCATAGCATTTCTGTTAATGAATTTATACATTGAAAATTTTATGTGTAAATTTGTGTAAATCCTAATATCCCTAGTTCACACCTGTACAAATGTGAATTCATCTAAAATTCATAAATAACACCACTTTTTAACCATATAGACTTTAATCCCTATTTAACCGCGTTCGACCACTTTTATCGCAAAAGACTACCTTAATCATTAGCCTGTGTTTGTCCATTGCTGAACATAGGCCTCCCTAATGCACCTGTTGTCCATTAGGGTTTTTGATCAGGTATTGAAACAGCGTGGTGGAGCACGCTGTTTCAATGCGGGTGGGTGGGTGTACCGACTTTTACTGCCCATCCGACGCATGGATCATCTTACTTTTCAGGCAATTGGGTGAAATGCCCAAATTGTCCTTACCAACTAGGAAACAACTCAGAAAAGTAGTTTAGTCCCCGCAGGATTCGAACCCACGACAGACAGGCTACAGTTACTTTCGTATTTATATTATTAGTATGGATAAGTGTCTAGAAATAACAATGCATCATGATTATTTAATGTACTCGAGGATAAATAATTAAGCATTAATAAAATAAAATGATGCAATAAATAATGATCTTTACAAATAACAAAATTTTACTTAATTTTCTCCTAAAATTCATCAATATCGACGTCGCTTTACTTCTTATTAGTAAGATTTTTTTATTATATATGATAAAATGATAGTGCCAAAATCATTTGAAATTTCTTTGAAAGTTTAGAAAGCGTCAAGTTTATTCTACATTTATTGTAACTTATTTTAAATATAAGTATGTAGAATTACATGAAATCTTACACGATAAAGACTTTATAAATATATATACATATTTCACAGCTCTTTGAAACTAGAAATGTGCATAGGAAACAAATGAGAGCTTATGTATGCACAGCTTCCAACGAAGTTCCGCCATCCGTGGGTAAAACTATGGAGCTCGTCATAAACTGCACATGTAACATTTTTCGTTTTATTATTTTATTTCGATAAAAACCTAATTGCAACTAATATAGCAATGTAATCGGCATATAGCTTTTGTACTATTTTTGTTTTGCAAATCAAACAAAAGTGCTAATACGTAAAAAATATGTAAATAAAAAGAAACGTGGTGCAAGAAGAACGTAAATACTATATAAGATTTTCAGTACTAACAACTATACACCTAAATTTTGGTACAGGTATTTCGAACTGCACACATGACTTATCACAGTAAAGATTTAAATTCAGAAAATGGTAGTGAAGAGAGATGTAATATAAATTAAAACAACAATTTACTGCGTAAAATTATAATGAGTTGCAAGTTTAACGTAGTTAATAATAATAATAATATTAATAATAATTCTTTATTGCAGACACATAGATCCATATTCATGCAAAGTTAAATAAAGTTAAACTAAATTAAAAACTAAACTAATACAATGATATAGGTATATATAAAAAATATATGTTTTCTACACGTTTAGATTGTATAGAACACACACACACTCCCATTACATTTTAGGCAGCTATATCTATCCATCGTTTATACATTTTGCTTTGTATCAATCTCTGCCAGACTCTTATGATAACATTATCACACGAGTCAACTCTAGACATAAATGAAGCTATTCTTTTCGCTGAATAGCGTTAAATGAGTCTACGCGGGACTCGGTGAACATTTCCAAGCGCTACAAAAACGCTTTAAACCCATCAGGTGTCTAAAACGTTGTTATACGCAACACGGATGCTATCATGCGTGTTTTTGTGTAATCAGTCCAGAGTTGACACTGTAAAAGTCTGACAAAAGTCACAAACAGTGTCTTTCTCACGTCAAGCGAAGATTTATAGAACTTTCTCGTTATCATGTTACCCACGACGCAGAGAGCTCTTCTCTGTCGTTCTATGTCCGCGTCGTCTTTTAGATTGGACGTCACTATGTGGCCAAGATACCTAAAATTATCAACTATTTCAACTGGTTGTCCATTAAGATATACTGGAGGCACAGCTTCAGGTCCCCTTCCCGATCTAAATATCACCATTTCGGTCTTTTTTGCATTATATATTAATTGATGTTGTTTCGCATACCTTTCACAAATTGTAATGAGTTTTCTCATTCCTTTGATTGAGGGGCTCAGCAGCACCATATCGTCAGCGTAGCTCAGATTGTTGACGTATCGATTATCTAGTCTGAGCCCCACAGGGGTACCGCTCAGCTCCACGATCAAATCATTCACATAAGTGTTAAAGAGGTCAGGAGAAGTGAGCCCCCCCTGCCTCACCCCGCATGAGAGGCGGTAGACGTCAGACAGCTCGGCGCCCCACCGGACGCTGTTGGTCTGCTCGCGGTACCAGTATCCGAGCAGGTCCACAACCTCAACCGGCACGCCCGCGCTTGGTGTACGTAGCTTTTCCACAGTAGATTATGATTGAGGGTATCAAAGGCGCGACTTAGGTCTCAGGAAACAAGCGTAAACGGTAGTGTCTCGTTGCTTGTAATAATTGACTACTTGCTTTAATGCGAATATAGCCATATCGGTTGATACCTTAGGTCGGAACCCAAACTGCCCATCGTCATTATTTATACTTCCTAAGTGCATATGGATGACACGTTCAAGAACCTTGGCCACAATCGTAGCTAACGAAATGGGTCTGTAGTGGCCATGCTCGATATATCACCCGTATTGTTCTTCGGAATAGGCACAACCAATGTTCGAATAAGCTCCTCGGTAAGTAGCAATGCCTAACAAGAGATTGAAAAGCCGAGCCAAAACTTGACAAATATGCTGGCCCGCATACAACAGGTGTTCTATACTCAACCCATCATGCCCTGGAGACTTACCACGCTTCATTTTTCTTAAAATGATTTCTATTTCCTTCGAAGTAACCGACACGCAATAAGCCTCCGAGTCATGACTGTTTGATTTATTATTTAAATTACTGTCAATTGAAAAATTAAAATGCTTGCAAAATCAATTAGCTATATTTCTTTTGTTCTTCTCTCCTTTTATGCTGACAGGTAAATTACTTTGTCGACCCAACTTTTTGTTTCTTTCCAAAATTCTATAAAATTACCAGCACTACGATGTCGAGCCAGCAGATCCAAGATCTTAATCTGTTCGTGATGGTTTTGAATGTATTTAACTGCTCCCTTAAATTCCTGCGCGATAATGCCCCGAGCATGGCCTACCATACGTAATCCATTGTAAAAAACATTCTCTGGCCTTAACATGTGATTGCCTTACGTGAAAATTCCAGCCTATTAATTTATGTCTTCTACTCAGCCCTCCTTGATTGTAACTATGTACTGCCGCCAATTGTAACGATTTTATAATATCACAGTAAAATTCGTCTATGAATTTAAAATGATCCTTATTTTTACATAATCTATTTTTATCAATACATTCTAACATATTACTATGCTTAAATAATACTGTACATAAATTTTCATTACAACACTTATAATAAGAGTTTATTTGTTCGGGATCTCTATGCCCCCAAATGTATTTATTTTTAATTGTATCAATTTCATTACAATTTTCTATTTTGGGCCGAGTAGTTAACGTAGTTTACGTAGTTGTGGTCGCTTTAGAGGCTAGCGTCGCTTATGGAGTTGGTTTTTTATAAATTATACTACTTATGCTATCGAAGCACATTATTCCAAGTATTTTCACATTACAGCCAACGAACAACCAAACTTTTCCTAAAATAAACGCTATAATTAGTCGCAAAACGGGCTACTTTGAAAATTAATTTCGTAAATTCCGTTTGTGAGACTGTTTACTCTATGTGAATTCGCAGTTATTTTGAAGTTAGTTTATCAAAATTTCAAATGATAACAGCTAAAGATTTTTAATGTAACAGATTTTTATAACATTTAAGTCCATGATATT
Organism: Lamproptera curius; assembly: GCA_029286875.1. NCBI lineage: Eukaryota > Metazoa > Arthropoda > Insecta > Lepidoptera > Papilionidae > Lamproptera > Lamproptera curius. The sequence goes on from JAGSMT010000593.1 coordinate 29,986, forward strand.
TTTTTAGGTTAATGCCTAAATTTTTCTGATGGACAGGTTACACAAATGAATTTATTTTAGATTTGAAAGCATTTGTTCGCTGGGATGGGTTCCACAAACAACAATTTTAGCAAAAAAGTTAATAAAATTGCTCTTACTTTTACTTATTATTAAGCTTTTATTTATATTTAACCTAGCTATTTGAAAAGTTGGTTAGCTTAAAATCAATACAAGGACTACCTACATAGTATTGATGCACAGGACTGAAATCAGAACGCTAAGAACCCAATGGAATTTCCAATCAACAAATGGATAAGATGTCCATTAATTAAATGGGACTGACGGCAGTGAATCCAATGCATGTATCACTTAAAATTTGTGAAATTACTTTATCCTGCCTTGAGAATTGTAAAATTTGATTTTTTTATAATGTGTTATATTTTTCTCATTTAGGCACAAGTGAAAACATAACTGACACGCTACTGTTGCAATCAGTGAATTGACGGGGCCTGAAAACCCGCATATAGAGGTAATCTCGTAAGCTTCCTTTGACTTCATTAATACGAAAATCGGTTCAAGTAACCGATTTTCTCGCATGAAATAACACGATTTAAGTCAGCAGCAAAAATATTTTATTATTATAATAATAATTATTACTGATATTACAATGAATACGTTAATATTTGATACAGTGGATCTTACATGATTTTTTACAGGATTGAGCTCTGTGTTTAACTAAACTGTTTAAATAGTTTTAGATTTAAGCGTAACGTTTTGGTTAAGTTACATTAAAAGCTAAGAATGGTTTGTTAGCTTTAGAGATTTAGAACGTATTCTTAAGGTGGTCTCGTGTCACCTATAGATGATTTTTTTCCTTTACAGTCAGCGTATGTATATCTATACAAAAATAAATTAAAATCTCCTTCGTACTCTGACGTCCATTAAAAGTATGCAACAGAATTTGATAAAGTTTTTTAATAGACATAGTGATTATTAAATAAAATGACTTTACGGATTTTATCGCGTTTATTTTACATATTAAATTCCGAAGTTTCGAACACTTTCCAGCGGCCGTGGTCACGGGGTAGACTGAGATGTCATGCGTCTTGTTGCCAGTGCTGAAGGGGTTTCCAGATCTTAATTTTAATTAATTACTTTTAGTCTGTGTTCCGACCTATGCAAAATGAACTGGTTTATCTTTACAGCCAGCAGTGGTATTATGTTGTTTCCTAGTTGGTTAGGGCAATTTGGGCCGATCACCCAGTTGTCTGAAAAGTAAGATGATCCATGCGTCGGATGGGCATGTAAAGTCGGTCCACCCACCAACCCGCATTGGACCAGCGTGGTGGGATACGGTCCAAAACCCCAATGGAAAGGGGTGTATTAGGGAGGCCTATGTCCAGCAGTGGACTATCAAAGGCTGATGATGATGATGATGATGCGCTTATTTAAAGTATTAATGCAATTTTCAAAATCGAATAGCGTTAAAATTGATTTAATATCACTGGATGAATTTTCAATGTGGTTATTTATGACGTACAGATCGGGTCAGTGTTGTTGGATTACCCTCCTCAACAATATAATACTTGCCTGGTTTAAGATCTTGGCGACGATTAATTCTTTAGCTTTTCTTGATGTTTTAATTATTCGCAATCCTGATAACACCTTTAGCCATAAGTGTATAGGAAACCAACCCATACAAATAAATATTTAAACGGTAATTCACACCACCATCCATCCCAGTTAGGTACTGTGGGCAAATCTTTTCAGAGAGCACGAGGGATCTGTGATGATGAACACCTGGCGGCTGAGCTACACCATGTTAAGCAAGTACTGAGAGACAACAAGCTTGCTGCGCCACGGCAGCGTCACAGTGACCGGAGTGAAGGCAGCCACAGTGGAGCGAGTACCCTGTTCTACCTTTAGTGAGAGACGTAACTGACAAGATTGGCTTACATTTTGAGGCGGGCTTCAATCAAAACTTATTTCAAGCCGCTGAAGAAGATTGGTCAATTCCTACCACCTGTCAAGTGGAATATTCCTCTACAAGATCCAGGAGTGTACAAGTTGATTGTGACTGCGGGCCCTTATACTGGACAGACAAAGCGAGCAATAAGACCCGCGTGAAGGAACATATAGCTGACATTAAACATAAAAGACCCAACAAGTCGGCAGTGTGTGACCATACTTTAAATCACCCAAACCATTACATCAGATTTGATCGACCACAAATCCTCGCTAAAGAACACCGATTCCTACCAAGGATGATCCGTGAGGCTATTTAGATTAAAAACATCCAAATTTCAATAGAGAAGATGGTTGGGTTCTACCACCTGCTTGGGACCCCATAATTAATAAATTAAAATTTAAACCCAAGCATAATACCACTGCTGGCTGTAAAGATAAAACCAGTTCATTTTGCATAGGTCGGAGTACAGACTAAAATAATTAATTAAAATTAAGATCTGGAAACCCCGCTTCAGCACTGGCAACAAGACGCATGACATCTCAGTGTACCCCGTGACCACGGCCGCTGGAAAGTGTTCGAAACGTCGGGAATTTAAAATGTAAAATAAACGCGATAAAATCCGTAAAGTCATTTTATTTAATAATGTATAATATTCGCGCAAGCAATAGAAATAATTAGACATAGTGATTGTATTGTAGAGAAACTAACTTATTAAGGGATTTTTAATGTGATGTCGTAAATAAGCACATTTTTACATTGCAAACGCTGGAAGAACCAAACGAATAAATCAAAATAATACACTACAGTGTTGTATGCGTCTATTACTTAATTTTTTTTGATTGCCTCCGTTACCTACTGAGGGGCGTGTGCATTGGAAACCGGAAGTCGTGGTTTTGAATCCTGCGGGGATACTTTTCTATGGTTTTTCCTTGTAAGCTAGGGCAATGCGGGCTCATCAACCAATTGGCTGTAAAGAAACTGATCCATGCGTCGGATGGGCACGTAAAAGTCGGTTCCTACGCCTTATCTCTCTCCGTTCATGTTCGGTTATCCGACCCGATTTTGAGAGTATTAGGAATAGACATATACAATATGACACTTTACAGCATGTAATTTAAATGAACGTTTTCTAAGATATCAAAGATATGTATTGCGCCTGTACGAGCCAGGGCTGGTTAGCTTAGATTTATAAAATTATGTTTTGTTTGCCTTGTGGTGAAATTTGATTAAATCTGAATTCTATAATAGCATTCTTATATTATTTATTTCAATTTCAGCTTCGGCGACATCTACACATGAACTTCGCCTCTCTTTAATAATAGCTGTCGACACTGAGATTTTCCATTCCGTTGACGATAATAATGAAATATCTGACGAGAGCAAACCTAAAATGCCTCAGGCACTGCATGCGTAAGTTTTAAGTAAAAATATTTTTAATTTCAATCTTTGTAAATCAGAAAATTTTAAATTTTTCTTTAGGGCACCTGACATTCGATCAGATCTTTCGCCAATTTGCATGGTATGTTTATCTTTGCGACCGTATTGGCGTTTAGCCAGAAGGCTTTAGGATCTTAAGAAAACTCTCACTGGATCTTATTTAGTGTTGTTTATGGGCCTTTTAATATTTTTTTTTCTAAAAATCTTGTGAATCCTTAACTTTTAATCATTTATTATTTCGATAGTGTACTATTACAAGTAAACATACGATGACTGAAAGAAATATAGGGTACGTTTCGTTTTTAGTACACATTCGTCTTAAATACAAATGATTTGTTTATAAAGAAGTTAATTCATTTAATTGACTATAAACAAAACATTATATCGTCTAAATTACTTATTGAATACAATCTTCTCCATCCATCGAAACTAATTTAGAGTACAGCGATCAACGATCGGCCCTGTAAAATTCCATTGCGTTCTAATATCTCTCGCATATGACTCGCTTGGACTACAAACTTGTAGCAGCTAATGGGTGCCCTTAGTTCTTATATGTTTATGGTTGGTACTATTGCAAGTGCTCACTTTTTATTTTGCTAAATCACATTATAATATTATTAACATGATGTATTCAATGTAACAAACCAATCGCAATTTCTTTATACGATAACGTGTTTTTATGCTTATGTATATTTAAATATGAGACCAATTAAATAAAATGACTTTACGCATTTTATCGCGTTTATTTTACATTTTAAATTCCTGACGTTTCGAACACTTTCCAACGGCCGAAGTCACGGGATAAACCCAAATGTAAAATAAAAGCGATAAAATCCGTAAAGTCATTTTATTTAATAATGTATAATATTCGCGTAAACAATAGAAATTATTATATGAGACCAACTCAAAAAAAAAATTAATTGTAAGTAAAATTTTAATAATCTCCGATATGTTTTAAGGTTTTATTTCATCAAAATTAATAAAATCTTAAAGCATATCATAGACACGTGTCATAAACATTGACTGGGGCTTAATCTGTAGTGGCTTATATGAGCTTTGTAAAATACATATGTCTTAAGTAAAAGTTCTTAAATACAAATATGATGTAACCGTTGCATGTAAATATTACCAAATTTAATGAAACAAAGAAGTTTCGAAATAAAACTACGCTTAAACTAGTATATTTCAAGCAGATTGACGAAACTGAGCTTCTTATAAATATTTATCTACTAAGAATAATTTACAGTAAAGATTTAAATTATAAAATAGGTAGTGAAGAGTGATAATATAAAGTAAAACAACAATTTACTGCATAAAATTATAATGAGTTGCGAGTTAAAAGTAGTTTACGTGGTTCGGTTACTTTAGGGCTTGCATTTCTTATGGAGTCGGTTTTTTGACCGGATAACAAATGGATAAGATGTCAATTAATGAAATGGGACTGACGACAGTTAATCCAATGCATGTATCACTTAAAATTTGTGCAATTATATCGTCTCATAAAAACTTAAGCCTAAGAATTGTGAAATTTGAACATCTTTTTATAATTGTTGTGTATTTCATTTAGGCACAAGAGAAAACGTAAATGACACGGCCTTTGTTGCAATCAGTGAAATGTCGGGGCCTAAAAACCTACAGATACAGGTAATCTCGTAAGCTTCCTTTTGACTTCAATTAATACGAAATATATGGACTGATTTTCTCGAATAAAATAACACGATTAAAGTCAGCAGAAAATAATTTTATCATTATAATAATATTTTTACTGAAATTAGAGTGAATTACTTAATATTTGATACAGTGGATCTTACATGCTTTTTTACAGGATTGCGCTCTGTGTTTAACTAAACTGTTTAAATAGTTTTAAAGTTAAGCGTAACGTTTTGGTTAAGTTACATTAAATGCACTTCTTAAAAGCTAAGAATGGTTTGTTAGCTTTGGAGATTTAGAACGTATTCTTAAGGTGGTCTCGTGTCATCTATAGATGATTTTTTCCTTTACAGTCAGCGTATGTATATGTGTACAAAATATAAATCAAAGTCACTTTCGTACTCTGTCCATCACTTAAAACTACATAACAAAATTTGATAAAGTTTTTTTTCCTTTTTTTTTAATAGACAAAGTGATTGTCTTGTAGAGGAATTTTGATATATTTAGGGCTTTCTAATGTGATGTCGTAAATAAGCACATTTTTGCGCTCACTTTGCAAACGCTGGCTGAATCAGACGAGATAAATCCAAATAATGCACTACAGTATTGTATGCGTCTATTACTTAATTTTTTTGACTGCCTCCGTAGCCTATCGTGTCAGTTAGCCGTCCCATCGGGGTTGAGAGTGTAAGGGAATAAAGAATTAGAAACCTGTGTTTGCGCGTACACTTGTGCAATATAATATCTCCTGCGCAATCGGCCGATCTCTAATACAGATCGGCCACTCTGATTCAGTCGAAATTGACAAGACATAGGATTATTGTTGCGATTATTATTAAAATCACTTGAGGATAACTCACAATAAAAAAAATATCCTCCACATTTTTTCTGAAAAAGGAATATTTACAAAGTGATTTTAAGCTATATAGACAATATGCCACTTTACAGCATGTAACTTAAATAAACATTTTCAATACATCTTAGATATCAGTAAAACATCATCATCAGCCTGTGATAGCCCACTGCTGGAGATAGGCCAATCCACTGGAGGGTTTTTAAACCGTATCCCACCACGCTGGTCTAATGCGAGTTGGAGGGTAGACCGACTTTTTAAATGGCCACCCGACGCATGGATCATCTTACTTTTCAGACAATCTGGTGATCGGCCCAAATTGCCTAATCAACTGAGAAACAACAATGAAAATTTGTTGCGTCCCCGCAGGATTCGAACCCACGACCTCCGGTTTCTAAAGCACACGCCCATACCACTAGGCTGCGGAGGCAGTTAGATATATATAAAGTAATCGGGCCTGTACAAAGCCCGAGCAGGTCGCTGCTATATTATAAAATTATCTTCTATTCGCCTCTTTGTGCATTGTTATATTGCTATTGTTTGAATTTCAGCTTCGGTGACATCTTTAAATGGACTTCGCCCACCTTTAGTAAAAGTTGTCGATACTCAGATTCGTCATTCCGTTGACGATAATGATGAAATATCTGACAAGAGCAAACCTAAAAACGGCTCAGGCACTGCATGCGGTAAGTTTTTAAGTTAAAATATTTTTAATTTTAATCTTTGTAAATCAGAAAATTTTAAATTTTCTTTAGGCACTCGACATTCGATCAGATCTTTTGGCCAATTTAAATGGTATGTTTATCTTTTGCGTCCGTCGACGTTTAGCTAGTTGGCTTTTAGAATCTTAAGAAAACTCTCACTGGATCTTATTTTATTTTATTTGCCCTGTAAAATTTCACTGCGTTCTATTATCTCTTACATATACACTTGCGTTTTCGAACTTGTAGCAGCTCATGGAATCCCTTAATTTAACCGCAATTGCGAGTGGCGGATGGTATGCAAAAGTTGCCCCAAGCGGCTCTTCCGCATACACCTCTGAAAGCCCCCCTCGTAAGCCGTACTTAAAACCGAGTTTTACTGACGACTAAAACAATCAAAAACTTTTTTGCTTGTAGTAAATTTGCGTTACGACTCAAAGTATTAATAACCATTAGGTTTACGTTAACAGTGCTATAAAATCATTTAAAAACTCCGAAAACCATGATTTGTTTGTGTATGATGTACACATTTTCTATTATCTCAAGGGCTACCTGGTGATATGTAAAGTATACAATATAAAAACGTTTTAATAAGCCTAAGTAGTAAGGTTAAAATATGTTATTATCCTCTTTAATAATTTGAGTTGTATAAGCTCCTTGGGACGATCGCCTATGAGAGAGATCCCAAAATTTTGTAGGTACACAGATACCTGTAAAAGTGCCGGATTAACTGTGGTTCTGACACCATTCAATGTCATATTACTGAGTTGATTATTTTTTGTTGATATTTGAATTATGAAATTTCGCGTGAGTGCATGAACAACTATACGTTACGTCCTGCTCGAACTGCTTAGTAGTGAGCGTGTAAAATCGATTTGAAACAAATTTAATAATGTTTTTATTGTCTTAGATGATGCAGAGATTGGATTAGTAACAGCAACGCCGGCATTTACTGCTTCAAACGGTCGACGCGTCACTCCGAGTTCAATTAAAGATTTTATATTTAGTTTTATATTAGTAACCATTCTTTTCACATTTAATATATTCAATAATATATTAAACTTTGTATATTTAATAATTTTATTCTTAAGAAATTAAGTAAATTACGGCGTCAAATAGTAAAATCGTATCTTTAAGTTAATACATTAAAAATATATTTATTTTATGCGCATAAACGTGTGAAAATCAAAAGTCATGTAGATTGTAATGATAATAATTGATAATTTGATTAAATTAATACTTCACAAGATATTAGATTTAAAATGCAGTAACGGAAATCGCAGGGTACTTTCTTGCAGAGGATACGTTATCACCGGCTTATTGTATAAACTGGTTATATACTGTTTGAAGTCGTTCATATATTTTTGTTCATATTCCGCTTGTTAATTTGCATAAGTAAATTCTGCAAAAATAACCAAATTATAAGAAATATAATTGCAGTGCAAAATCATAATGCTATAATATAGAGGACCATTAAGTTTCTTGCATTCATTTATGATTTTTTTAGCTAGTAACATATTTTAGTAGCAATGAACTCAGGCCTATAACAAATGTGAAGTACTGAGAAGCAGTTTACTTTTTTCTAAATGAAATAATAAACCTTAACGTGATTCCTTGCATCGTTCTTTATCATTGCCAAAAGAGACATGGAACCGGTGTAAAAATTGTAACTCGTCGAAGCGACGTCATACTTCTCTATTTATTATTATTCTATACAATGTGCGAATTGCCCCGTGATGGGATACGCCAACTTGGCAATTTAAAACGACAATTCACTATTAAAAAATACAAAATAAAGTATAGGACGGAGTTACAAAGGGTTATGTTAACTCCGTGCCCTATCTTGCTTTAGTGTACGCATTTACAATGGTTTCTTTCCTACATGTTTCGAAGGCAATCATAATATAATAATATGTTATATCGCTCTTAAAAATGTTGTACTTAATAGAAATGTATGTAAAGATGGATTCTGGGTGTCATTTTAAATGTTATATGAGTTTATGTTCAAATAAAAAAAAAATAATGCATTTTTTTAAACCTGACTACTTTGGTATTAATAAAATAGTTACTACATCTGGAACTGTATTAAGTTACAAATTAATGTAGACAATAACAGACATGTAGACAGATATAGGTACTAACTACCAATTATAAATAAGATTAATTTAAATACTCCCATATAATAAAGTAAATGTTATTTTACATAACAAAAAATACATTTCAAAACCACATAGCAATGAACCCAGGTATTACTAATCATAGTAACATGTTTTGCAGTTATGCAGATATGAAATTTGCAGATTTTAGAATAAATAGGTTTATAAAGTTTTGGATAAAAATATTGGTTACATAACCTGCATTTGCGCGCGGGGTTACAGAGGGGACTAAGTCTCGGAAAACAGCTGTTAGATTATAAAATAAATTAAAATAAAATTACGTACCTATACCGCCAGTGCAAGTTTAAAATGGTATTGACATTAAAATTATTATCAAGGTGTATTCCTTAATACTTCAACAGTTTAATCTTCTTCACGCTCTTCTTCAGCATGAGCACTTAGTCATGTACATTTAAATGTAATTTGCACCGCAGTCATAGTTGGTCCATGATGGATATAATACATCGGTACATAAGAGTAATAATTTTGACTGATTTACTGGAACCAGTGATAGTGATATTGCCAATATAGTACTAGAATATTACCAATCAGCTATAACTATTTTACATACTTTTTAAAACACTTCCAGTGTCTTTTTAATAACAATACCTAATTATTGAAGGGCAAAATGCTTTAAATGTTATGTGGACGTAAATAGATACCCAGAGAAATATATAACATATATTTGTTTAAAAGTTAAATTAAGACTCATAAAGATTACATCAATGTTATTAAAATAATTTTCAATACAAAAGTTATTCACATAAAACATAATAAAAAATATATCGATATATCGACTGATAACGACTGAAAACAGAAACGTTGTAACTAACACTAAAGGAAATTGTTTACAAGAGCCGAAAAACTACTCAAAAAGATAATTTTTGGTCTTAACTTTTATTTTATAGGAGCAAGAGTCACCTAACTGCCTCCGTAGCCTAGTGGTATAGGCGTGTGCTTTAGAAACCGGAGGTCGTGGGCTCGAATCCTGCGGGGACTCAACAAAGTTTCACTGTTGTTTCATAGTTGGTTAGGGCAAATTGGGCCGATCACCAATTGTCTGAAAAGTAAGATGATCCATGCATCGGATGGACATGTGAAAATTTGGTCCACCCACCAACCCACATTGGACCAGCGTAGTGGGATACGGTCAAAACCCCCCGATTGATAGGGGTGTATTAGGGGAGGCCTATGTCCAGCTTTGGACTATTACAGGCCGATGAGACGATGATGATGACGATAGTCACCTGTTTTGTTCAACTACCGTATTAAAAATTTGATTTTTTTAACCTCTAAAATATTTCTCTCGTTTAGCACATTTTTACCAGGGAGTAAAACGGTTGTAACTACAGTCAAGAATGTATCAAACGATTTTAGATGTACTTTTTAGGGAAAATAAAAAAGCTATAACTGATTATGCTTTTCGATATGTAAGCCGTGGTGATGTAGTAAATAATTATCTTATTTACTGTTATCTGTGTAATCGTTGTAAAAATTGTATAAATTTCGTTAAATTATTGTAGTGCATCCGTGGTGGTCATCTTGTCAATGTTTGAGAAATGTCAGCGGGTAGTTGTGTAACGACCATTAAATAGGACTCTGCTCTATGGTTGAGTGCTTGACACAAGTGTTTTTCGTAATTTCAACGTTTTATTGTACTTTTTTCTGTTCTTTCTGTTGATTATCTAGTATTGTGTGTGTGTTGATATTTATATATTGTGTTGTCCTATTTGTAAGTATTATTTTAGTATAAGTATGGTTGGAGGTGACCCCCCCGATCCCGGGGGAGGTTATGTTTACAATCATAGTTCCCATTCTAATTCAACCCCTATGATTACCGATCCTACACCTAATTCAAGGAAAAGACAGATTGCTGCTACTCCTGATTCCTCTCAACTCTCAAAAAAACACAGTTGCTCAAGCAGTCGGCTCCATCCAGTCAACTTTTACTTTACCTCAATATGAAGGCTCCAAAAACGATACTCCGATATAGACGTTGCCCTTTTGGTCCATGTGAGTAAAGACTGTAAACCCTCTTCTAGTACCACATTAAGACCAATTAAGTTCGGTCACTTCACATCACAATGAAATTAAGGGTATTGCTAAGGATGGTGTTAAACGTATTGGCCGTAATAGTGTCTCAGTGGAATTTATATCTGCTGATGCCGCTAACCTATTTTTAGATCTTTCCGGACTTGTTGCAGGTAAGTATGATGCCATTATTCCTTCTTATAATGTAACCCGCATGGGTATTGTTAGAGATGTTCCAGTTGAATGGACTTTAGAGGAATTAGTTTCGTCCATCGAAGTACCTGATGGTTTTGGTAGTGTTATTAGAGCACGCCGCCTTAATAGAAAATCCATGGAAAACAATACAGCTATTTGGACCCCGACCCCATCAGTTGTTTTAACATTCATTGGTCAAAAGCTACCAGAAAAAGTTTATTGTTTTTACACAGCTCTTCCAGTCCAAACATATGTTCTTCCAACGATTCAGTGCCATAAATGTTGTAGATTTGGGCATGTGGCTACTCAATGTCGATCAAAAGAGAGGTGTTTTATTTGTGCACAACCTCATGCAGGCATTGAGTGTACCAATCAATCTAATATTCCTACTTGTGTCTTATGTTCTGGTAACCATAAAGCAACTGATAGAAAGTGCCCTGAACATTCCAGACAGAAGTCCATTAAGATAGTAATGTCTCAGGAAAATATATCTTACTCAGAAGCTTCAGTTAGATTTCCTCTGGTGAAGAAATCTTTTGCTGATATTTCCCATTCCTCGCCTCAGTTTCATCCCGCACAATCCTTCCAGAGTGCATCTAAATCTCCTACTCCTACACAACCCTCATCAAATAATATTTCTTACTGTCGTATATTCTTCTCTCAGAGAACCTCTCCAATGCCCTCATCAAGCTCAGATTATGACAAGCAAGCCCATCAGGCGATTACTAGCGCACCTTCTTTTAGTCTCCTAATGGGAATGCTTATCCACCTGAAAATGTTTCTCCTAATGATAACCTCTTAGACCTGTTACTTTCAACAATTTTAAATATAGTTTTTCGGTTTGATGACTCCCAACTACCGTATAGTGTCATATCTAAACTTTCTAAGCTTAACAAAACCATTAACAGTTCAAAACATCCTTCAATGGAATTGCCATAGTATTCGTCATAAAAAATGATATCATCACTCTTATTAATAAATACCAACCTCTGTCTTTGCAGTCCAGGACACGTGGTTGAAGTCGGATCCATCTTTAGGATCCCAGGCTACTCATGTCTTCGGGTGACAGGTCAGACGGGTATGCTGGCTGTGCCATTTTAGTTTCTAGGAACATGGTATTTTACCAAATAGATCTCCTTCCCACAGTAATGGCATTTTGCCGTTGCTATTAGAGCAAACTATATTTCTTTCCTGTCTATTTACATTCCTGACCCTAATCTTGCTTTCCTCTCTGAGTTAAAACATATCATAATTAGTCTTCCTTCTCCTATACTTATCCTAGGTGTAGGTGTAGGTGTATATTTTAATATTCACCATACCTCTTGGGGCTGTTATTATAGCGATGCCAATTCTTCCCCTTTCCTCGATCTCTGCGATTAATTAGATCTGTGTGTTTTAAACAATGGGTCTCCAACTCGCAGAGTCTCTCCTTTCCAAAACCCAATTACTGCAATTGACCTCACATAAGCATCTCCATCTGTGTCCTCTAGTCTCTACTGGGCGGTCTTGTCTTTCACTTATGGAAGTGATCATTTTACAATCTTTATTTCTGCCCTGATTTACTTAGATCTGTTCCTAATGTTAACCTTTCCACACTCCTAAAATTTAATGTTCACAAAGCAGACTGATCCCTGTTCAAATCGTGTTTAAATGAAGAAATGGTAAACATTCCTTTCATTGAACTAGACAATGTCCAACGTGCATATATTTTGTTTCAAAACGCTCTTTTATCTTCTGCTACCAAGTCCATCCCTCTCAAAAGTTTGGCTAAACGTAAACTGTCTTCCCCACCATGGTGGAATTCTGAATGTACAGAGGCCTGTAAGAGACGCTCCGAGGCAGAAGTAACTTACGCTCATGACATGACGATGGAAAATTTCACCGCCTATCAAAAAGTAGCTGCGAAGACCACTAGAATTCTAGCAGACACGAAAAGATCCGGGTGGCTCCGTTTTTGTGAGCAACTTTCTCCTATTACTCCCCCATCTAAAGTCTGGACCAGCATTAGACACTATCGTAGCTCTGTCTGCAGTCCTGCTATTTTATCTAATGATCCATCTTCTTGGATCGAACAGTTCTCTACCAAATTAGCTCCTCCATATGTCCCCTCATTAGAAGAGCTTTACCCTCCCATTTTATCACTTAAGACATGTAACCCTTTCGAGGCCCCTTTCTCTTGGGAAGAACTTTCATTGGTTCTCGAGGGTCTTACAGACTCATCCCAGGTATTGATGGGATCCCATATTCCTTCATAAGTAATAGCAGCACTTCTGCATAACAGGTTTTTTATCCATCCTAAACAATATTTTTCTAACTGGTACTGTTCCTGAAGAGTGGAGAACTCAGGTAATCATACCTATCTTAAAACCTGGAAAGGCTAACTCGGACCCGTCCAGCTATCGCCCGATAGCTCTATCATGTACAATGGCTAAGGTGCTAGAACATTTAATAAAGAATCGCTTGGAATGGATAGTCGAGCGAAACAACACATTAGCTAAATCCCAATTCGGCTTTCGCAAAGGTTTTAGTACTATTGACAATCTTAGCACATTAGTGACTGACATACGCATTGCCTTCTCTGAAAGTTAGTCTTTGGTTGGAGTTTTTTAGATGTTACTTCGGCATATGACAATGTACTTCTTTCAGTACTCGGGCAGAAAATGCTCCAGCTGAGTATTCCTGTGAAGATTGTAAATATAATCTTTAACCTCCTAAGCCCTAGATCCGTATGCATTCGTTTTCCTAACTATATATCTTCCTCGAGACAGATATGGGAAGGGCTGCCAAAGCAATGTTGTTGTATTTTCACGTGCCAGATCCCGCCCTGATGTTCCAATTTTCTATGGGCAACAAAAATTTGCTGTGGTTGACAATGTTAAATTTCTAGGTGTTGTATTAGATTCCAGATTAACTGGTATTCAACATATTAACCATGTAATTAAAAATGTGAGAAAAACATGAACATATTGCGTTCTTTATCTGGCACTTGGTGGGGCTGTCACCCCTATACTCAGAAACTCATGTACAATGCCCTGGTGCGTAGTCATTTTGACTATGGCATGTTTCTACTGGAACCCTGTAATAAATCTGCCTTACAATCCCTTGACAAAATCCAATATAAATGCCTTAGAATAATATGTGGGGCTATGAAATCCTCACCTATAAATGCTCTCCAGGTGGAGTGTGGAGAAGCTCCATTGTATCTCAGAAGACAATATTTATCTGACCGATTCCTATTCAAGGTTATTCAATCTTCTTATCACCCTCTTATTTCTAGGCTGCACATGCTGCATAAATACTGGTCCTATAAAGATTACCCTTGCCTGTTCAAAGTTTTGTCACTTATCTTCATCTGCCTTGTCCTATATTTCAATGTCAAAAGTTTCCTCTGTATGAAACACCTTTTGATGCACTTTATTTTTGATTGATTTAGCCGAATGGGCAGCACGTGTGCGAAACTTGGCTCAGTTTTGTGGGTTCAAATCTGAACTAGAAACTGCTTTACGCGACCGGTTCGTCCTTGGTTTGGAGAACATCAAAGAAAAAGAAAAATCGTTTGCAGAAAACATTGATTCTTTCACTTTTAACAAAGCGTTGGAGTTAGTTCAGAGCATACGGTGTGCGCGTCTGGCTCTGCACTCGGCACAGGCTGGCAACGCTGCTGTGAGCACAGCGGGCACGAGCGCTGATGAGACGACGCCAACGCAACCAGTGTTTGCGATGCAGCGCAGCAGGAACAGGCAACAGCGCCGGGAGGCACAGGCTCATTACAGAGTACATTGCAATTTCAAGTGTCTAAGTGTTGTGAAGTGTGCGGTTATGAAAACCATACAAAAGAAAAGTGCAGGTTTTCCAGCAAGGTAAGGAGGACGACAGCGAAGAAGGTATTTATAATTTATTTAACGTACAAAATGCTACAAGGGACGAGTACTTTCAACGTAACATATTCATAGATAACAAACCGGTTTGCTGTGAGATAGACTGTGGAAGCGCTGTTTTGCCTATTGTAATTTATAATCAGCTGTTTGCCAACAGCGAATATAGCTTACAGAGATGTGGCAGTGTGTTTCATTTTTACAACGGAACTAAGGTAGTGCCAGATGGTTGTGTGGCATTGCCCGTTAGGTATGAAAAGAGCACAAGGGATCTGGTGTTTTATGTGTTGCGTACTGTTGGGGAAAAACGACTACCTTTGTTGGGTCAAGACTTTATGAGGGCGTTCGCTGTATATTTGTGTAGTATGATTGATTGTTATAATTTAAAGATGGATGGAGACGTTCAATTATGAATGGAAACGTACTCTAAGTTATTTTATGATGAATTAGGAAATTTAATAAACATAAAATTTGTTACAGATTAAGCCGGATGCACAAATAAGTTTTTTAAGGCGCGTTCGGTTCCGTTGGCGTTGAAACCGAAAATTAAAGAGGAGTTAAAGAGATTAGAGGAGTTAGGTATTATAGAGAAATCGATCATTCGGACGTTTTGAGAATTTGCGGAGACTTTTCTGTAACTTTGAATAGGCAACTTGCCATTCCACGAAAAGAAGATTTATTCGAGAATTTAATGAATTAGATTTATCACGCGCGTATTTACAGCTAAAACTTGATGAATCCAAAAATGGACATGTATAAATACTCACAAAGGACTTTACCGCTACAATCGCCTAGCTTTTGGTATAAATAGTGCCCCATTTATTTTTCAACGCACAATGGAACAGTTATTGGGCGATATTGAGGGTGTATGTATATATCTTGATGATATTTTGGTAACAGCAACCGATAGGCCTTGCCATTTGCTACGATTAGAGATGGTATTGAGTAGATTGTTAGATGCCGGGCTAAGACTAAAGCGGGATAAGTGCGAAGTTTTGAAAAGTTCTGTGGCGTGTCTAGAATATGTTATTGACAAAATTGGTTAATTATTATAAATCTAATAAAAAGTCGAGGCTATAATGCATAGTAAGCCTCCCAAAAGCATCACCAAATTAAAGTCGTTTCTGGAATGGTAAATTATTATCGTTGTTTCGTACCCAATAAGTGTCAGTGCTAAGTCCTTTGAATAAGTTATTAAAGAAAGGCGTAAAGTGGGATTGGGGCAAAGCACAAGATGATGAATTCCTTAATTTAAGAAGGAATTAGTCTCGAACGGATACTGGCTCACTATAACCCCTAATTGAGCACGATAGTGACGTGCGACGCGGACCGAATGGACTTGGTGCCGTACTCGCACAGCGGCAGCCGGACGGCACCGAAAGCGTGGTGGCATACGCGTTGCGCGCTCTTGACAAAGCGAGATTAGTTATGCTCAGATTCAAAAGAGGCTACGGCAATCGTTTTTGCAGTTAGGAAGTTTAATAACTACTTGTACGGTCGTCCCACATCTTTTGTTTTGCGTACTGATCATAAACCACTATTAGCCATTTTCGGTGTTCCGATTTTAGCGGCGGACAGACTGCAAAAGTATACGTTATTCGGCGTATAATTTTAACATCGAGTATGTGAAAAGTGAAGAAAACATAGCCGATTTCCTGTCTAGGTCTAAGTCGAAGTTGATACTTATGGTGATACGGAATCTATGGATCGCTCGCTTTATATCAAATTTATTGGCAAGACAATTTTCCCCCAGGTAACAATTAATATTAAAAAACAGGAAACTTGTCGTGATCCTACCTTGCTGATAGTGATCTAATTCGTTAAGGAAGGTTTGCCTCCTAAGATAGCTGATTTAGATTTACGTCAGTATTCTTTATGCCGTTATGAAATTTATGTAGAATCGGGATGCATTTAGCAGGAACACAAAGTAGTGATTCCGATTGCATTCCACGAAATATTATTACAGGAATTACATAATTCACATTTCGGGGTAGTACAAACAAAATCGGAAGCCAGATCTCGAATGTGGTAGCCAAATATAGATAGACAAATAGAGGAGAAGATCAGTTTTGTAGTGTATGCCACTTACACTTCGCAATAACCCGCCAAGAGCTCCCTCGCGCCCTGGCTCTAACCTGAACGTGTTTGGGAACGCATACATTTAGATATGTTTATGTAGTTGGGGAAGCAGTTTTTAATCGCAGTGGACGCAGATTTTAAATGTCTTGAATGTTTTTAATGAAGAAAATAGATAGTGAATCTGTAATAAGTAAATTTTGTAAAATGTTTAGCCGGTATGGGTTGGTGAGAGTCATAGTTCCAGAACGAGTTTGAAAAATTAAATGACATCTTTCTTATAAAGTATGACATAGACGCAAAGAAGTCTTGGTGGCAAGAACTGTAACTTTTTAAATTACAATAATTCTAACTGCGAGTATTTAGTGTGCCATTTGAGTGCCATGGTTAAAATTTGCAATATAAACAATGTTTCCGCAACATGTATCAGTACTCTACCTTTAGTATATTAAAATCCATTTCTACCTTAAGATTATTACCTTAAAATGGCACAACTGTTAAAGTAAATTCCAATAACAGTCAATACAGTATAGTTTTAATAGAGTATTTCTCTTCAAATAAAATAAAATCTGTAAGTTTTTGCAACATTCCTCTATACCTGGTTCAGTCTGATTATTACCAATCAGCTGCTATTATATTAAAAATTCATGCAGACCATATTGTGTCTCATGAGTCTAAATATGCCTCCATAAATATATTGGCAAGAGCTTGTTGACATTTCTTTTAGAAATTTATGGCTCAAACTTTTACCCTGTTCATTTATTTAATACATTCATTTATTAAAATTAAATATATTAAACAGGCATTTTAATTTTAAAGTTAATGGCCTTTGCAAATTAATTGTGCATTAAAGTTTTTTTCATTAACGGTGAATAACACATTTACTTCAATGAAATAAAAACCCTAATGATTATATTAACTTTAATATAGATTATCACTTAATAAATGGATATTTGTTATCAAGTTTAAAATGAACTATGTAATTTTTTGCTGTCACTCTGTCTTTGAAGTTTCCAACATATGTTATTAATTTAATATGCTATTTGAGTCAATTCCAAATTCTTACTATAATTTATTGAAGACTCTGTTTTCTAACATATTTATTGCATATTAATTCCAATTTTATAATTTGTAACTCAGTTTTTAACTCAGTTGTGATATTGTCTTTTATTTTATAAAAGTTTGCTAAATTATTCAGCCAATTTAACCCTCCGAGGACTATAATTTTAAGGCTATGTTAAATATTTGTTAACTGGGTCTCAAATTATTTGTTACATTTTATACAGATATGCACAGAAATATGAAACATTTTTAGCTCAATTTAAGGAAAAACAAAATTTAGGAAATATAATATGCATCTTGATTTTTGCATTTTGTTTTACCGGTTTTTCATAAAAAGTATTAAGAAGTAAAACAAAATATGACAAAACCATTGAGTTTCCAAAAGCTCAAACGACAAACAAGTATAAACTTAAAACTAGTTATTAATGTAGATCACTAAATCCTCAGAGAAACTTCGTAATCAATAAATTTTATATTCTATACAAAAGATTTCAGAGGTTCAGTAGACTTATTCTAGCAATTGTAAAAGCTTAATAGTTATATACACATATATTGTTTCTTTATGAATTCTTATCATAAAATGACATTACAATTTTGTGTTTATGAAGTTCAAGTTTAAGACCACATACAACATTTTAATTGAAAAGGTAGGCTGAATAGGTTATATATTGAACATCATCATAAGTGTGTTATAATTTATATTACCAAACCTTTCATTGCTAAAAACAGAATTTATATTGGTACTGGGATTCCATTTATGCAAGTGTATAATGAACCAATTAATAGCTTAAATATATCAAACCCAAATTAGTAGTGGTATTTCAATTAAGATATCTTACTTTACTTACTTAATGAGTCCAGTTGGTAATTACTTGACGAGGCGCATTTATGCGAACTTCTATTGGTATTTGTGCAGTGTTTTTATAAGCTCCGAGCTTGAGGAACTGCTTTTTAAAAAACCAAGAGCGTATATTTTTAAAGTCGTTCTTCATCCGAAGTAACAACGACTCGCTCAAGTTCGTTTTGCCTTCACTTATCGGACTTAATTTTTTAAAAAACACTGCCGTGTCTCCAACTTTTGTTTTAAATTGCTAACTATCACTATTTTATCACATATAAAGTACTTTCGTTAGTTATTTTGCATTAGAAAAACTTTTTTCAAAAATTTTGAACTATTTCGAAAGAATCACAAGAATGCAATGACGCATGACAGCGAAATTGGCGGAAAAGTAGATACTGCAAACTTGAGGTGACAAAAATTAAAAAGGTATCATCATTCATTTCTATCTATTTAGAGGACATTTGCATAAATCTATGGAATCATAAGGACTGCTTCTTCATCTCATTGCTGTGTTTTCGAATACATGTAATATAAATGCACTAGGAAATTGATATTTTCAATTTGTCTAAGTACCAGGTACTTCATTGAATGATGGGAGGGTAACTTTGACATGTAATTTAAAAATATAGAGTATTAAACTACTAGTTCCTACTACAGTTTATATCACTGGTTGAGAACCCTATCTGTCGAGACATGCGCAATGGCTTCGAAAACTTAAACAGCTGGCATTCGCTATCCTTGTTTGGCAAGTAACGTTGTGCGCTCACTCTATATTTGAATTTTAGCATCTGTAATAGCTGGCAACTCCTATTTGCAGTCACTTTTTCAAAGGAAACTATATAACATTATATTCAGAAAAAAAATTAAGCTTAAAATTAATATTAAAATGATCGATATACGTCATGAACGAAAAAATATAACAAAGTGATACCTGTTTATACCTGGCTGCGATGAGGTTGCGGCGGTTGCCGTTGCCCTTTCGGCAACGGCAACCATTTTTTTCCGGTTTCTTTCCGCGCACTGCTGTGAAATGGATGGTATTATATCGAACAAATAAGTGCGTAAAAATTTTTGTGAAAAATTAATTAACATTGTTTTGATTAAAATTACTTGCGGCCACTTTTTGATCGGCAGCTTGTTAAAAGTGTATTCTCCTATTCATATAAATATGGATGCCACAGATATCCTCCACTTTATACTCTCTTTCCGGCTTTATTCCCATACGGAATGACCGTATTGGTAAAAGAGGAGGGGGTGTCACGATTTACTACAGATCCAATATTCCTCTTAAAATCCTCCCAGAACCTTGTAGTCCCATCTGAGTACCTTTTTCTCGAGATTACTCTTAAGGGCGCGAAATTGGTTTTAGCCGTTTTGTACTGTCCACCAAATGCGGACTATTTCACTGACTTTGAGTTAGTCTTAGAATCTTTGGGTTCACAGTATGCACACTTTGTTATCATGGGCGATTTCAATACCAATCTTCTGTTAACTAAATTACCACGATTCCTTAAATTATCCCAGATTGTTGAGTCAAGTTCTTTACATGTATTGCCCCTTCAAGCCACACATCACAACCTCTCCGGTGAAGATACTTGGCTTGACTTAATCCTGTCATCTAATCCTTTATTGGTCTCCTTTCATGGTCAATATTTTACTCCTGGTTTTTCTCTCCATGAATTAATCTTCCTTTCTTATATCCTGAAGCCTCCCAAACCGAAACTTAAGGTACGGTTAGGTTAAACTTAATCGTCAACCAGCACCTTGGTTAACTATTGGCATCCGCATAGCAATGAGACGTAGAAATCGTATGTTTCGCAATTTTAAAATAGAACGTACTGAGGAAAATTGGTCTTTATACAAATTGGCACGGAATCGGTTTAATCAGATGATACGCAATGCTAAACGCGGTTTCTTCTCGGACAATATTATTAAATCTTCTTCTGCCGATATCTGGAAGTTTCCTCAGTTCAGTTCCACATATGATGGACCGTGTTTGAAGTTATCCAATATAAGTCGAACCCAAATGGGCAATTACATTTGCAGTGCTTGGGGAAACTCGACTTTACCGTTGTTTACCAAACGGATAACGATCATTGTTCACTGTAAGTATATATTATATACATATTTTTCTGCAACAACTTGCTTTTTAATATCGAGTAATTTAACATTATAAATGTTTGCTTTGATTCGCTACGAAGTTACCAAAAAAAAGAACACTATACATATTAGATATTACAGATACTATACATTCAAAGTTCTAGAGTCTCTTAGGAGTGCTGAAGTGTTTCTATCTGCCTCCTGCTATCAACTTTTGCAACGAAGGAGGCCTTTTTATTTGTAAGTGTTGTCAAAGATCCTAACTTATCTTTTTAAATTTTTATCACCATGCTGGAGACTATTTTTGTGTAAAGTATAAGAAATACAATAAAATAGTTTATAAGCAAATTAAAAAAAAGACAAACCAATTAGCCATGCGCAAGTTTCTATAAGAAGCGTATAGTACGAACATATGGGAAACATGGAGCAGCATCGTGAAATAAGGCTCATCTGAATCACCTGACAAAGAATAAGTTAAACGAGACAGTGAAGTAAGAGACGAGATATTTGTAAGACTTGTAGAGTAATAGCTACGTATATTTCTCGTAAAGACGTTATTGAATAAATTGATTATAACAACAATATAGTAAAATTATAAGTTACATAAAGTTAAATGTTTAAATTTATTTCCAGTTCCTCCAACGGTCATAATTAATAAGGAGCGCTGTACATATACCGAGAGGTATGCCCATATGGCATGTATCACTGAAGCAAATCCTGCGGCTAATACATCTTGGTATAAAATGAATATAAAGTAGAGTTCGGTAAGTCATGCTTTTGAAATGTTTTCCTAGAATTCTTTTCATTTTATTACTATAGAGACGTTTCGTGGTAGCAAATCGCTAAATCAAATATGTTAATATTATTCAGGTATTTTTAAATCATAGTAAAGTAATTGAACGTTATAAAATCCGTAAAATTGTTATTTATAATGAATCACATATACCAGAATGTGTTATGTGCGGTAAACAGTTATGAGATCATTCCTTACCTCTTTAGAATTTCGCTCTTTATTCTTTATTTCCTGCCTTTCCTCACGTACTATCTCGCCTCTAGTCCTAATTACGAATCAATCGCAACAAATCGCCACTTCGAGCTGTACGCCATGTTTGGTTTAACAATAAAATATTGTAAAGTCACACAACGCGGTTTTTATATAAGAGTTATAACTGCGAACCTCAACCACACATGGGGCAATCAGCGCGTTGCGTCTTTGTCGCCTCCTGCATCCAGTTTGTTGGTATTTCCTTTGCCTCTTCCTATGTACCTTCATTTCCGAATGAAACTGCGTATATTTTATAGCATTTAAGCCCTATCCACATTTTTTATTCACAAGTCAGATCTATCATATTTCGGCCTTTCGAATTGGGCTATCGAGCTGGAGAGACCACTCGTTCGGTCACTCAAATCTCGCAAACACTGTCTCAATTATCTGTGCAATTTTGAGTTAGTTATATACTGAGTTGTTTGGCAGATATATCAAAAGATACAGTTTGGTTATGTAAATGCAAATAGGCACATACAAGAATAGACGATATTAAGTCATTAATGCGATAAATAAAATAATCGAAATAAATTAAGCGATGCCGCTTGGGAGTATTTTGTTTTACCAGTGTACACATATTACAACATACCAGCTGTTGGTTGAATAAAACTCATATTTCCAAAAGTCTCAATAAGCACAATTACGTAGATAATAAAAATGTCCCCCAAGTCGTTTATGATTAAAGCGACCGATCTGTGTTAGAGATCAGTCAAAGTGCACAGGAGTTATTGTAGTGTACAAATGTAAGCGCAAACACACGTGCATCCCCTATTTCGTTATTCTCTCAAAGCTCAATGGACAAATAACCGACACGAACAAAAAGAGATAAGACGCAGGACCGACTTTTTACATGCCCATCCGACACAGGGTTCAAGATGATCCATGCATGTTTTTTACAGACAACCGGGGATCAGTCCGAAATGCCCTTACCAACTAGAAACAAGAATTAAAAAATTAGGTGTCTCCTCAGGAATTGAAACCACAACCCCGTTTGTTCTCTTCATAATAATTTACTTATCCCGTGAAATTTGATTTTACACATATTACATTCCTTTATATTCAACAAATAAAATTATTTATGATAGATAACAAACTTTTTGTGGAAATTATGTAATGGCAAAAAAGACCATTGCGTACAATGCACCAAGACCACTTACGCTGATTATGTATACGGCAGCCGGTTCATATTAAGAACTAGCCATCTATATAGCAGATATAACTGTGCACAAATGACACGACAGGAAAGCGCAGCGTATCCTATCTTACATTTAAAACCATATTTAATTCTGCAAAAATCTGATGTTTTTGAGAAATTCTATATGACGATATTTTTACTAGGCACTAGCGTCAAAGATGGTCTATATTTTATATTATTTCCTCTAATCAATTTTTAAAATAATTATAAATATAATTTTTGTTTCAGAGAAAAATATAAAACATATTTTGTAAATCATACCGAGTACTCGGTGCGAAACTATATTGATTATATTCAATTTTACGAAAAACGACCACGATCAGTATAGGTGCTTATCATCCAACGGATTCGGGAAAGATGAAAAATATTTGGCATTTATGGTAAGAGTAAGCAGTTCTATTTCGAGCATACTAGGTTACAAATCATATTTAGAAATGATTTTAAATATTGAATTTTTAAGGTAAAAAACCTTTACTAGACGTTAGCTAAAAAGGGCCAAAGGTGACTTAATGCCAAAGTTTAATTTACTAGAACACCGTGTAGTGATGCAGCAATTAAACAGTGGGGAGTTGCAAATATATGAATATGTGTTATTTATTCATAATTTTCTTAAGTTATCATGGGATCGGCATCTAACCCGATGACCTAAATAACAGTTTTTACGTAGAGCGCCTGGAATCTAAACTCCACAACCCAAATTGTAAACTGCATTCAATTAATGATATCCTGTAATGTCTGTCATTAAAGGATGTCATTAACCAGGCGAAACGTTCTCTTTCACTGTTCCCTCCAAAGTTTCAATACTTTCAGACGTATTTGACATGTGAGAGCATTCAATTCATGATAATAATCACCTCCATTTACCGTCAATTCAGAAATAATCCTACGTATTACTAAAGTTGTGAAGTAACAACTTCATTGTTTATTATATGTACGATTTAAGCGTAATAATAGAGTAAAATATTTGTATCAGACCGCCAAAGCCGCTGTCAGTTTTTAAGATACTGAGTGACTATGGTCTTCGAACCAATACTGTTTGTCGGTTTGCGGAATATTAATTTAATGTATTAAAATATTTTATGGTAAAGTTTTAATCTGTATGTATAAACATTTGACGTCCGAAATCCTAAAGAATTACGTGGATGTCATTTGATGTTAATCCTTATGAGTATCTCAACACTTATAAAAAAATTTATTAGTAACGTATATCAAAATGTGCTTGACAACATGCATCAACTATTTACTTTTTCATCTGATACTAGGAAGCTAGGGCCTAACTTTAATAGCGTCCAAGAGATTGCACTATATTTCTTCAAAAACCTTAAAAAAATTAAATACGACAGAATACTTTGTTTGAATAGGTCCTGTGCTACTGAACAAGTATTAGTTGTTTACGATATTCAGTATTTTTTTGTAACGATTTACGATACCTTATTAACTTAATAACTTATTAACGTTTTTGATGCCGACACATTTACACGTTTTTTTTTTCAGATTCAACGCCCGGAGCCAAATCTTTGGGGGCTGCAATCGTAAAGGACGTTTTTCATATTTATTTGTATTATTTTTAACAATTTATCATGGAGCTTAGATGTAATGATGTAACACTATTCACTGTTTTAGAATTCAATAAATGACTTATGCAAAACTTTTTTTGCTTTTTATTATAAGATCCATTTCATTGGACCCTAACTTGTTGAGTGAAAAAACATACACAAACACTATAAATAATGCTTAAAAACAAAGGTCTATAATGTTATCATAATCTTGACTCTTCATTAAACTTACTCTTTCTAACACTACACCCATTATGCACAGCATACCAATAAAATCTTGTAGACCTTCGAAAAATTTTTCATTCTTTGTCTATAAAACGTGTCATAGCCGACATTTTGATAAAATGAATACCTTAAAAGTTATTAGACATTTAAAATGCGGTAGAAGAAAACGGAACGCAATTTCGAAAAGAGGGCACGTTACTACCTGCTTATTGGGTAAAATAGTTATATGCTGTAAGTCGGTCATATTTTTTTCTTAAAATTCCATATTATTAATTTCTCCTACCATATTTCAGTTTACATGCGCTACAAAATTCATTAATCAACGTATGGTACATTTGTATTTTATTATGAAATAAATCTGCCTTACATATTTTAAAGCATTTAATTACCTTATTTGTGCAATTTTTGGTAGTTTTTATATTAAAAATTTTCGATTGAAAGTTGGAATATGTTCAGTTTATGCTAAATCAGCTAGAAAACCCACGTACGTATTAACATTTCTGCACGTATCGTGCAATATGTTAATGCTTGTGATTTCTTGAGAAGAATAGACTGGCAGACGCTACTGTAGGTTTTCAATATGTCAAATTCAAATTCAAATATCTTTATTCAATATAGGAGCGATACACTCACTTATTGATTGTCAAAAATCTACCACCAGTTTGGAAAAGGAAGCCTCAGACCTGAGAAGAACCGGCGAAAGAAACTCAGCGGGACTTTTTTTGTCATCTTTTACAATATAATTGAAACAATAAACAAACAAATAAAAGCATAAAATTATGATATTATTGAAAAAAGCCTGGAGCGAGCATTCCATTACCAGAGTGTGTTATCATTTTAAAACTCATTTACATTGTAATAACCTTTAACACACAAACGTTCCTTGACACCTTTTTAGATTTATTAATGGATAAATCTTGAACGTTTTCTGGGATTTTGTTGTAAAAGCGAATACATTGTCCCATAAAAGATTTAGATATTCTTCGCAGTCTAGTTGCTGGAAGAATTAATCTATGCTTGTTCCTAGTATTAATGTCATGTGCAATGCCTTAAAAAATCATTTTTGTCTTCACATACATTACATTTTCAGAAATATGTTG